>JAAEAF010009173.1:0-30737 GCA_011037195.1 Triatoma infestans
TGGTAGTGTGCCGGTTTGTCTAGAATATCCTAAAATATCTTTTAACTCCAAACCACTCTCCCAGGCAGACCCGCGAGTGTGATACCCTCCCAAATACATGTAACTCAGTTCCAGCTAAATGAGGACACTGACATAAATAGTGATACGCCGTTTCCCTAACTCCATCAGCACAGTTCTGACATATGGAGCTAGACGTCTTTCTTATATTATGCAAATGACTAGTGACCTATGTGCGTCCAGTCACTATACCCACCATGATCCTCAGTCCTATCCTACTAAGGGAGAGGAGGTAATCTGAAAACCCCTGCTTAGTCCTTTTGATATATCTTTTAGCCTGAAGGAACCCCTGCCAACATTTCTCCAAAAACTCATCTTCTAAAGTCTAATCTGATTATCACAGAATCTCTTAGTGACGGCAAGACCTGGCTCGGGACCACAAAAAGGTAAGGAGGATCCCTCCCTAGCCAGCCGATCCGCCCTCTCATTGCCTTCTATTTCCGCATGTCCGGGAATACCCAGTAGAGCTGCACTTTGCCCCTCCGAGCTAAGATATTAAACCTTCTCCTACATTCTCCCACCAATTTCGAACTCCATTTAGTGGCATATTGAATATGAAAAATATGTTTCCAATGATATGTGTTTTAGCATGTGAACAAGATATATATCTTAAAAACCGAAAATCTAGAAGCTTTAAACTATCTATCCGTTAAGGTCCCATTACCGCATCTGAATAAAGTTTTGAATTGATCAGAATTCATCAATTGAAGAGCAATTTTTCATTTATATAATATTTCACTTACTCGCGATTTGCTCAAAACGGCTCCAAATGTCCTTTAAACTTCGAATACTATTTGCACCCGGAAATGGCCATCACTTTCACTGGAAACATTTTCCTGGAAAATTTGATCTAGCAAATATTATATGTTTTATTGGGGATTGTCCCATGTTATATGCTCTGAATTACAGCATAAACATATTCAACAACTTATCTGTGATGGGTTGCTAACCAACTTATAATCCACCCTCCCATCGTTATGTTTATGTATGTGTGAGCAACTGAATACACATTTCAAGTTCAGAGAAAATTTGTCCATACTTGTATTAATTGCATTAAGAGGAAATTGTGTAAAGGGAAGGGAATAGCTTACACATGGAGGACCAGAGTTCGAGTCCAGTTGTGCTACCCATAGATTTTTTTCTTCCTAGGAGCCTCTACAGCTTAATGTCCGGTACAGAAAGTGTTGTCTGTAACGAGAGAACACTGTCCGGAGGCCGTGAGTGCACTGAGAAAGTTCCGGGTGCCAATGACGGTAGATATTGACGACGCGACTTAAATTTAACAAAAAAGAAAATTATGTGAGTGTTTCACACCACGTATTTTTTTTTTAAACATTTTTCCATAAAAAGTGACCTAATGGAAGTTTTGGAGCTTTCCCTATATGATGCTTCGCTTTCCTCTACAAAGATTTCCGCATTTTATTTGATTCCTGCACAATTATTTGATATTATAGTTTATTAAATATTAGTGATTTTTTTCGTAATACTTTGCTACATTTTATGATCATCGACAATTTTCTGACTTTTGCTCAACTTCAAGATATTTTGGATACCTTACTGTTTATCAAGATGGTAATTAATAATATCGATGTTCTCCGTTACGTCACGATGATGACGACATACCCGAAGTACCATGTTTTCAATATGGCTACCATGCTATCATTTGAATTGCGATATCTTTAAAATTTATTAGAATATATTGTACTAATTTTTCTATGATTTGAGATGAAAATATATGTTTTTAAATACGTAGCTATTGTATTACGTGGTTTTTACGTTGATATATATATATAGACGTATATAATACAAAATAAACGATAAAATTACAATTCAACATGTTTTATTTTTATAATTTTTAAATTTTTGTATTTCTACTCACCATTTATCATCATCAACATCTTCTGATCCATTTCGTGTTTAAGTTTGGTGGCATTGAAATTGCAAGTTCTGAAATAAATCTTAATACAAGAACTGCATGTGATACTATGTATGTTTTTTACGAGTAACTGGCTGTTTGGTATAGTGGTTTAACCAGCGCTCTAAAGAATCCAAGATGCATGGCTCTAATGCTGGTGGTATCAAAGGTAAATAAATATAATATGGTACAATATGTACATTATTGTAATTTAATAAGCGGAATTAACAGTAATAAAAGTTGTGTGATATGACGATAGAAACATAGAGGTAAGATGGAGAGATAAAGAGATGAGATGAAGTGATCTCCCCGTAAGATAGTATTATGTATGACGTCATCATTGTGATGTCATAGACAACATCGACACTACAAACTACCATTAGATATCCTGGAGATTCGTGGGCTACCACGGAAAAAACAATATCTCTGATAAAAGTAAAGTAATGCCTATTTTTTCAGGCGGGCTTAACGTCCAACTACCAAATTAGGTCTCGTGGACGGGGGCGGAAGAACCTACTTTACTGTTAACATTTTTCATACCAATATAAAATTTAGCAGTTATACGCGGGTCTCGAACAGGAGTCCTCCCACTTACAAGTCCATGCTCACAACCACTACACCAACACCCGCCCAAAATCTCTGATAATTTTCAGACAATTAATAGTGTTCTGGAAATTCATTCCAAGTTGAAAGAAAATTAAATTATGTTTCATAAAAGATATTTTCTTTTTAACTCAATTAATAAAACACACAATAACGAATGAATACAGGTGGTAAAAAAAAGAAAAGAAAGTAATTCAACTTTGATATAGTTATATTTCAACAAATACAAAGACATTGCACATTAAATGTCAATAATTGACTTTTTGCAAAGCATTAAGTATTATAAATATTCCAACAGATTTCATTTTTAGAATTTATCACAGCCAAACATTTTACAAATATTACATTTCATAATATGGTTTTGTTGATTGTTACACAAACAAAAAGATTTCTGCAAAAAATCCAAGTATTCATCATATATAAATACAAAAATCTACTTTGCACTTATCGTGAATACATTCAAACATTACTAATACACCCCGATTTTTACATAATTCCTACACAACTATTTGTTATAGAAGTTTATTAAATATTAGGGGACCCCATTCACAAATTCAACAATTAGGGGGATTTTTTCGTGTTACTTTGCTACATTTCAATTCATGAAATTTCAATTAATTAATTAATTTATTTATTTAATTTAAGGCGCGTCAACATCTATGGTCATTGGCGCCGGAGCCTTATAAGTGCACTGTCCGGAGGCCGGCAGTGTTCTCTTGTTACAAACAGCACTATCCATCACCGGTCAGTGAGCTGTAGAGGGCTCCTAGGAAGAAAAAAATCTAAGGTTAGCACAGCTGGATTTGAACCCAAGTCCCCCGCGTGGAAGTCCAGTATGCTAACCACTCAGCTATTCCATTCCCTTCAATTAATTTGAAATCAGTCACTAAATTTTACGTCATTTTATATTATCTTTAATATTATATATAACAGACTGTTAGGCACAGACTTTTTTCACTAATTCTTTCTAAAAAAACAAAGATTTGTTATTCACGCTCTCTAAATTAATATTTACATTTTATACAATAAAATTCAGTCTTAAAATAATCCATGCCCATGAATTTCTTCATGTTTATGCACAAAATATGGTACTGGTTCTTTTACATATTCCGGTATTTTCACTTCATATGGTACTTTCTTTTCAACAGTAAATGGTACATGTTTTTCAATAGTAATATGATATGGTTTTGGTACAACTACTGGAAATGGTTTTTCAACCGGTATTTTAACTTCATATGGTACTTTTTTTTCAATATAAAATGGTATTTTCTTTTCAACAGTTTCATAAACTTTAAAAGGTTTTGGCACTTCATATGGTACTTTAAATGGTATTTTAATCTCTTTTTCTATTGGATATGGTATTTCTTTGGTTACATATACTGGATATGGTTTTGACACATGGTAGGGTTCTGGTTTTTCCACTGGTATTTCATATGGTACTTTTACTTCTTTTTCTACTGGATATGGATGCGGTTCTGGTATTTCCACTGGATATGGTATCTCTTTTTCAACTTTCACTGGATATGGTTTTTCCACATGTACTGGTACAGGTTTTTCCACTTTAACATATTCTGGATATGGTACTTTTTTGATTGTTTTCACTGGATATGGTATTTTCACTTTTTTGGTTATATGTTTGATTGTATGGTGGTGATGGTGATGATGATCGATTTTATGGTGATGAAATTCTGGTTCTATGTGTTCATGGTGATGTCCATGATGATGGTGATGCCCATGATGGTGATGATGGTGATGCCCATGATGGTGATGATGCCCATGATGATGATGCCCTCCACTATGTACATGGTGGACATGATGTACATGACCACTGTATACACTCACCACACAAAACATCGCTAATAATATTACACACTTCATTTTTTTTTTAAATATTTTTTCTTTGTAAATCAATCCGATTTGAACACAGTACACTAAATGACTACAGTATACTCTCCACATTCGCTTATATTTATATACAAACACAAGAAAAACCAGTAATTAAATTATATAATATATAGCCACAACACTATGCTGTAATAAAAGTAAAATATTCATCAGAACTGGGTTATAAAATGTTAATAAATTATCAGATTGGAACATAATGGATAATATAAAATTCATTGCGTTCAAAATTAAAATATTTTGATATAATTTATGTGATACTGTTGATATAGTTATTATGTCTTTTTTTTTTTTTTTTTTTACTTACCTTTCTCTCGATGCTGTAACCGGAAGTATTTTGCATTCATGTAAGAATTATTGAGCGATTTCTATCACTCAGTATATGCGTGTGTGTGTGTTTTTGTGTGTGTGGTCAGCGTAACTGAACAATAGAAATTCGTAGACAGTTTAACCTTTGTAGTTATTGCCAGAGGACTGACTACACGATTATACGATTTTGTTCAACCGAAAGTATACCCCAGAATATCCGCAAGGGATATCTGTTGCATGGAGTTACTAGGGAAGTAGTAACTCCACGGGTTACCACAGCTCCGTACTTCATACACTTCATCAGAAGAGTACACAATACACTTAAACTACATACTCTCTACACTTTACAGATGTAGTGAAAAATAATGGTTTTGGAAAATAGTTTAGTAAAATAATTTTGTGAAAATTAGTTAGTTCAAATAGTGTATTTGAGTGAAGGGGATAGCGCCAGGTACTACAATCTAGATCAATGCAAACCAAGAGACAAAGGGCAAGAAACAGTTAGGGTAAAACAATAAAACACCCTCCAGACATACCAGCATTATTTGAAAGGTTTGGAACGAACAATTAAAAGACATTCCTTCAGAACAGTCTAAAACAGACATTCAAGCAATACACTTGTTTTTCGCTCTCTTAGAATCAGTGGCAGTTTAAGTTATAACTCAAGAGTTTATTCCAACTAATTGCAGTAAATTAATAAGCATATTGCTGTGTTATTGAATAGCATTTAAATATCTTTAAAGAATATATTTAATTTAATCTCCCAGTGTTTTCTTAATTATTCTTATTACTTCTCTCTCTTAAAACTAAGAAACACAAGCCCTTTACAAAACCGCTCGTGCTACACCAACTGCTACCACAAACACACAACAACTAACACACCAAATACATTTCACAAACAAAGACAAGCACAGTACCTAACAAACTACGGTCTCCGTCCCTAGTTAATTGGCGTAAGCCAAGGGAGAAGAAAGGAATTAGCTCAGTGGTGAATTGAATTCAATATAATTTTATTTACAAATTTTTACATACATATTTACAAATGACATTGAAGTTCCAATGTGATAAACATTACACCCTTCAATATAAATAAAACTGACATATTGTTGTTGGAAAATTGGATTGCAGGGAAAAAGGAAGGGAAAACCTGCAGTACAAAACTAGGGTCTCCGACCCTAGCTAATTGGCGAAAGCCAAGGTAGAAGGAAGGGATTTGCTTAGCGCCGGACTAGCAACATGTAGGTCCCGGGTTCGAATCCAGGATGCTGCCCTTAGATTTTCTGAGTGAGCCTCTACAACTCACTGTCCGGTGATGGGCAGTGTTGTTTGCAGCTAGAGAACGCTGCTTGGAGGCCGGCTGTGCATTGGAGAAGGCTCCGGGGGCCACAAAAGATCTTTCAGGTCCCAGTACAATAATCCCCTACAACAATCTACAATCCCCTCCCCCAATTCTCAGTTTTCCTAGAAAAATGCTTCAAATGAAAGTGATAGGCATTTATGTGTGTGAGGATTAGTATACGAAGTTTTAATAAAAATCGTTGAAATATGATTTTTTTTTAGTTTCTGCGGCCATTTTCATAAAAAACACTTGAGTTTTGAGGGTTGAGACATGTTTCGCCCATGTTGCACATGAGCTGCTCTTTAGGGTCGTTACACCTTGAAAGCCAACAAGGTAAACATGCTTATTTGCATGTTAGGACATACATAGCCTTATTGGCTTTCAAGGCCCTAAAGAGGCTCATTGCAATATGGGCGAAACGATGTTTTTTTACTTTCTCTTACTCCTAGTAAGAGGAAGTATTGTAATCGTGTCAAATTTTCGATATCGAGTTTTCACCGGAAATATCCCTTTTGAGGTCCCCTGAGTCCAAAAAAGTGGTTTTTAGCAAATGGTCTGTGTGTGTGTGTGTGTATGTATGTATGTATGTGTAAGCATAGCTCAAAAACGAAAAACCGTAGAATATTGAAACTTGATATTCCGTTTAGGTATCACTATGGGATCTGACACTACGGTTATCTGTCAAAATTCCTCAACCGGAAGTACCACTTTACTAGTTGGATTTTTTACTTTTTTGCGATTTTTCAAAAATGCGCTCCGACGATTTTCTTTAAACTTCAATATCAACCACACATACAAAGAACTACAACTTTTATTAGAAACATTTCTCCGGGAAAATGCATTGAAGGGCACTTTTGGGGGAGGGGTGGGTTAGGTTTCCATCTAAAGTGCTATTTCAGTTTATTAGACAATTCTGTCCATCTAAATAATGTTAATTAGAATTAAATATGTTGTTGAAATTCCGAGTTTGAAAAAAATCGGATAACCGGAAGTGCGTTTACTTTAACCACTTTACTAAATGATTTATTCACTTTTTCGCAATTTTCTCAAAAATGGCTCCGACGATTTTTTTGAAACTTCGTATATAAACTAAACATGCAAAGATCTACAACTTTTATCTAAATCATTTCTCTGGGAAAGTTCTTTTAAGACACTTTTAGGGGAGGGGTGGGGTTAGATTTTCATCAAAGTGCTATCCTAGATAATTATACAATTCTATCATCCAAACATAATTAGTTAGAAATAAATGGGTTGCCAAATTCCGAGTTTCAAGAAAATTAGTAAACCGGAAGTGCGCTTTTACTGAACAGTTTTTTCAGTTTTCGACGAATTTCATTAAATTTGGTACACAAACTATAACATTTGTCAATTATAATTTTGAGAACTGGAGTAAGAGAAAGTTGTGTGAGTGTTTCACACCAGATTTTTTTTTTTTTTTTTAGCAAACCACTGGCACGGTTTCAACCCGGAAACTCTGTTTTTTCAAAATCGTTAAAGAAGTCATTTACGAGAAAATCGCGAAAAATTCTGAAAAATAAAAAAAATTCAGGATTTTGAAGTTACACTGAATAAAGTTCAAAATCTTAGTGTAAGATGTTGTAGTTGGCCTAAACGAAATTAGAGCGATCTACGATGTTTCTTTTTTGGATTTTTTGAGAAATTTTGTTGAACATAGGCACACACACACACACACTGTAGTGCAAAAATTTTTTCCTACTCAGAACAACTCAAAACATGTAGTTCCGGTTCCGGTGAATAAATTCAATTTTGAAAAAACTGATACGATCGAATCTTTTTTTTACGTAATTAAAGAAAGTAAAAAGGAAATGACATTGAAATAAAAGCAATGTTTGTTTTATATTCCAAAATTATGGATTGCATTCCGTCATAGTCTGGTGATTTGAAAAGCATACAGTCCTTGATATATGAAGTGTACATAAGACTGACATAATGGACAGATAACCGGTATATAACATTCAATATAAATGTTTTCCTAACTCTTACGTATTTATCATAAGATTTTTGTTAAAAAAATGTACTTTTAGAACCAATAAAGGAAGTCTTACTTTTAAGTCATTATAACAATTCAGGCCTTAGTTGAGTATTAAAATAATTTAAAGCTACCAGCAAAATTAGAACACAAACTGCATGTAGCAATAAATGGGGCAACGTTTTGGTTTCGTGTGCCAGATATACAAATTTAAAGTTATTAATTTGCTAGCTTTCCGGGCTGTTTTTATAAGAGAATAGATTAATAAAGAAGTTAAGTTTGGCGATTTTTGTTTTATTGAAATAAGTCTAAAAATTACAATAATACAAAAGTAGAACAATATAATATATGCTCAGCCAGATTCATCATTTATTTCATTTTTTGAACTATCTGTTATAAAATTCGTATCGAAAAATAATCTCAAGCATATGTAAAAGTAAAATGTACAAATCTGGTGTGAAACACTCACACAACTTTCTCTTACTCCAGTTCTCAAAATTATATCAAACAAATTTTATAGTTTTTGCACCAAATTTAATGAAATTTGTCGAAAACTGTAAAAACTATTCATTAAAGGCGCACTTCCGGTTTACTGATTTCCTTCAAACTCGGAATTTTGGCCATCTATTTATTTCTAATTAATTTCATTCGGATGATAGAGTCGTATAATCAAGTATGATGCCACTTTAGAGGAAGCTGTAACCCTACCCCTCTCCTAAAAGTGCCCTTAAATGAATTTTTCCAGAGAAATCTTTTATATAAAAGTTGTAGATCTTTGTATGTTTAGTTTATATGTAGTAGTTTCAAGAAAATCTCGGGTCCATTTTTGAGAAAAACGCGAAAAAGTGAAAAAATCATTTAGTAAAGTGTTAAAGAAAAGCACTTCCGGTTTTCCCATTTTTCCTCAAATTCGGAATTTCAACAGCATATTTAATTCTAATTAACATTATTTAGATGATACAATTGTTTAATAAACTGAAACAGCACTTTAGATGAAAACCGAACCCCACCCCTCCCTATAACTGCCCTTAAATGAATTTTCCTAGAGAAATGTTTCAGATAAAAGTTGTAGCTCTTTGTATGCGTAATTGATTCCAACTAAGTTTGAAGAAAAACGTTGGAACCATTTTTGAGAAAATCGCAAAGAAGTAAAAAAACCAACTAGTAAAGTGGTACTTCCGGTTGAGGAATTTTGACAGACAACGTACTGTCAGATTCTATGGTGATATTTAAACGGAATATCAAGTTTCAACTTTCTACGATTTTTCGTTTTTGAGCTATGCTGTTCACATATATACATACACACATACACACACACACATACACAGACTATTAGCTAAAAACAACTCTTTTGGGCTCAGTGGACCTCAAAACGGATATTTCCGGTGAAAACTCGATATCGAAAATTTGACACGATTACAATACTTCCTCTTACTAGGAGTAAGAGAAAGTAAAAATTGAACATACAAATAATGATAGTGTTAATTATCAATTAACAAACTATAATTAAGGGAACTCCAAATAATTTTCTAAATCAAATCAATACAAATTTTATTACTATCAATACTAAATGAATACTACAATTTCAAAGTATAAATATTTTTCAAAAGAACACAAATTTTTTTCGAATTGATCAAAGCAGTAAATTCAAAACCGGACCTATTGCGCTTTGCTTTATGCCAAAATAACAAGCTAATTATTGTGGCTTTAGGAGTGTGTGTGCGAGAACCAACTAGCTTTAATAAAGCAATAGTACATTAGTGTTCTACGTTTGTGTTTATATATATGTCTGTTTTCATTGATGAAGTTAACAGATGTTTTTTATAAATCATTCACGTGGCATCACAGGCACGCATGCCATAGGGAGACAGACGCCATCACTGCCTTATGGTGTATATTGGTAAAAAACAAGAGAGTATATAAATTGCTAATACATCATTTGATCATTGATCATTTTAAGGCGGCCTCTCATACTGAGGAGACCATCTTGAACGAAATTTGCAAAGCTAGTCCATCTCAAAAGAATGACTATGTCGAATATGAACTGCGTATTCAAAAATTCAGCCTGATCTATCTGACCAGTTTCTAACAAAGAAGAGATATTGCCTGGAGTGTCTCTTGTTCAGCTTAACTCTAGAGTACTCTGTTTTAAACCTCTCCGCCCAATTGCCTGCTTACAAGTAAGCATAATTGATAGACTAGTGGGGGCTGCCTTTAGATATGATTTTTTTTTCAATAATTCAGAAGAATTAGAAGTACATTCGTTTTTGGGCCAGGCGGACAATAGTTGGATAACATTAGGGCTAGGCGAACAATAGTTGGGTGCTGTAACTAACAAAGTTAATGGGATACATAATTTGGGATATAGATGAGTTCTGAAGTGATATTAAAAGAGAATGCTGGGAATTTCACTGGTTGATGCTGAAAATTATCCAAAAAGCTTAACTCTTCATAGATTGGCCATAGATTGATCCTGTTTTTCCTTTATGGGAAGTGGTCTATAGCCACTTCTACAGAGATTTTGACGTCCTTGCAGTTATCTAAGAATAAGAGGGATAACGTATAAACATAGCATCACCCGCTCTAACGGTTATGTCCCCCCGGACAAAAAGGCATCATGCGAGGAACCGCCCCTTAAGAATATATATATATATAATTTTTTAAGCAAGTCTATGCATGTTCAAACACAAGCTGAAGCAGCGCTCTGCTCGCGTGCAAATGCTATTCTGTTCAGAGAGGTATATGCATGTTCAAACAAATTCAAGCATCGTCCTTTACAAATTCTGCGTTAATTTTTCAATAATAGTGTAAATATTTTTAGCTTTTTAGACATTAACGATATAAATACGCTACGCATTGTATATTTTTAGCGAACGAAAAAATCGATATGTGAAATTTTCTATTAATGGAGTATTTAACACATCAATATTTTTTTCACACTTACAGCCAAAATGGCGCAAATGTCCTACACAAATGTCCAGGTTGCCCACCCCTAGAGCAGGCGCTGCACATACTTATAAATGGATGTGAGAAGGAGAGAGAGAGAATTAGAGTGAATGGATTTTAGAGAAATAAACTAGAATATAAGCTGAACACAGAATAATGAATAGAACACGTAAACTGCAAGGACTTTACAGAAAATAGAAGTTAGATAGCGAGAGAAATATAAAGAGACAGACTGGCCGAGTTACTCGTATAAGTAGGTTAGTAGATAGGTTGCTGACTGGATGTACTGCTGTAAAGACTGTCGTAAGACTGTCTTGAAATCTTTAGCTGTCGTTCTGTTTATATGAATCGAACTGTACAATCCTAGTCTGGCCTAGGGGGGGAGTAACTAACTTTTGATTCATTTAATGTCTGCTTCTCCGCTTTCGGATCCTATGGATCTTTAATGATTCGGATTCCATTACATATTGATACCCTAAAATTCACACAATACCCATAAGGTCTGCAAAGGTGAGGTAATGTGTATAATTACTTAGGTTTAGTATACCCATAATCAAACTTTAACCTCCTCACTACACATAAACTCACTAACAGTACACATAGTTACTGTTTAACGACGTTTAAATTCTGTTTACAAATACTGACACGTAGAGCGAGCTATTATAGATGTTTCAGCTCGCTGTGGATTTATTCTTGTAGCCAGCCACTCCTTCTATAAACATTTAAATAAATATCCTTTTGATACGAGGATTGTTCGGAAAATCTGGGCTTTCTCTAGGAAGGAAACACTGTGAACGAAGGACTAATATTGAACAGAAAATTTAGTACAAGTATAAAGTGAATTACAACTGACCAATAGGACCAGGTTGGGATGGAAAACAAGTTACTAGGAACCGGACGAAATTACTAAGAATCTAGAGGACGAGCAGATAGGTTGGCAGAGGAAGTCAAAATGGAATGTCGAAGTGTCTGATGATACTAGGACATAAGTGTGAATACGAATTTGGATAAAATGCTAGAGATAATTGAATTTGAATTGGCAGCTGCTGGGACTCGCACAAGTGGTTAAATATATCCGTGAAGTATATAATTTCCTGGGAAATACTGTCAATGACTTTTTAACGAACAGAAGAAACAAATCAAATCATGTATTAGTCAGTAAAATGTATTAGCTTATTTGACTAGTCAAACATGGGATAAATTCATTTGTAATATTATTTTGTAATTTTAACTAGTATAAGTGTTGATAGCGCTTAATTTCACGGAATGGAATTTAAAGCCATCAAAATAAGACCCAAATTAATGTTTAATTGTATGATGGCAAGTACTTCAGCTAGTCGCTAGTGTTAAATCATTCTGAGTGGCACCGATTTAGAGAAGATGCAAAATTTGTAAGTTTCAATTTTGACGAAAAGTCACATGTTCACATGAAAATGGCATTTCTTCGAAGCTTTTTTTTTAAACCATCTATTTTTACTTTCTCTTACCCCTAGTAAGAGGAAGTATTGTAATCGTGTCACATTTTCGATATCAAGTTTTCACCGGAAATATCCGTTTTGAGGTCCCCTGAGTACAAAAAAGTAATTTGTAGCAAATGGTCTGTGTGTGTGTGTGTCTGTGTGTGCATGTGAACAGCACAGATCAAAAACGAAAAATCGTAGATAGTGGAAACCTAATATTACGTTTAGGTATCACCATGGGATCTGACGGTGCGTGATCTGTCAAATTCCTCAACCGAAAGTACCACTTTACTAGTTGTTTTTTTTACGTTTTTGCAATTTTCTCAAAAATGGCTCCACGATTTTCTTTAACTTCGTATATCACTACACATACAAAGAGCTACAACTTTTATTTGAAACATTTCTCCGGAAAATTCATTTAAGGGCACTTCTAGAGGAGGGATGGGGTTACAGCTTCCTCTGAAGTGGTATCATAGTTGATTATACAATTCTATCGTCCAAATTAGAAATAAATAGATGTCCGGAAGTGCGCTTTTACTGAACAGCTTTTTCAGTTTTCGACGAATTTCGTTAAATTTGGTATACAAAGTAGAACATTTGTTAATTATAATTTTGAGAACAGGAGTAAGGGAAAGTTGTGTGAGTGTTTCACACCAGATTTTTTTATATCGAGTTTTTACCGGAAATACACGTGTTGAATCAAAAAAATGGTATGTGTGTGTGTGTGTGTGTGTGTGTGTGTGTGTGTGTGTGAACAGCATAGCCAAACAAGAAAAATCACATATTCCGTTTAGATACCACCATGTAATCCGAGGTAAGTTATCTGTCAAAATTCTTCAACCGGAAGTATCACTTTACTAAATATTTTTTTTACTTTTTGTAATTTTTGTCGAAAATCGCTCCAACGATTTTCCTTAAACTTGAAATATCAACTATACTTACAAAGAGCTACAATTTTTATTTGAAACATTTCTCCGGAAAAATTCTTTTAAGGGCACTTTTTGGTGAGAGGTGGGGTTAAGTTTTCCTCTGAAGTTCTATCTTAGTTGATTATATAATCATTTCTATCACCTAAACAAAATTAATTAAAAATAATAAATTGCCAAACTCCCGAGTTTCAGGAAAATTAGTAAACCAGAAGTGCGTTTATACTGGATAGTTTTTGAGTTTTCACGATTTTTCTCCATAGAAAAACACCGACGAATTTCATGAAATTTAATGTACTTACTGTAATATTTGTCAATTACAACTTTGTAAACTGCAGTTAGAGAAATTTGTATGAGCGTTTTACAATTGACTTTTTTTAATTTAAAATCATTCAATTAAAATAAATAGAATTAATTAAAAAAAACTGTAGTATAGCAAAATTGATGATTTATAGCGTTGTTTTAATAACTTTTTTAATGATTACGCTATCTAACTTTTCTGGATAGAACTATCTTTAGTTTTAATAACTACCGCTAGAGTGCATGGGCAATCCAACTGGTCCTTTCTGATTTAGCAGCCTTGTTTAACATACTTTATTCTCTTTTCACTAATTCATATGCAGTTGTGCATAAGAACCCGGTCAAAATTATTTTCGGGCCCCTTAAAAAAAAAAAAAAATCTGACCGGAAACACTCAACAGATTTTCTCGTACTCCAATATACACTTAGTTCCATAATTTATCGAATTCTAATGTATAACGCTTTTTCATATTATAATTTATTTGTTTAATTGCACTATAGTTAGTTAGTTCGATTCATTTTTACTTTCTCTAACTACTGTTGCCAGATTTTCAAAAGTGAGTTTTCACCGGAAATACCCGTTTTGAGATCCTCTGAGTCCAAAAAAAAAAGTGTTTTTTTAGAAAATGATCTATATGTGGTGCGTGGGTGTGGATGTGAAAAGAATATCTGAAAAACGAAAAGTTGCAAAGAACCTTTGGTGTTCCATTTACGCAATAGACACGAAAATTTCGGGCAGAATCCATTAACCGGAAAAATACATCAACCACTTTACTGAATGGTTGTTTTTTTTTTTTTTTCAGTTTTTCATGATTTTCTTAAAAACGGCTCCAAACGATTTTCTTTGAACATTGTTATTTCAACTACACACACACACATACAAAGAGCTACAACTTTTATTATGATTTTTTTTTACCACCTACACAATATCAGTACACATTAGAAGCATTTGATAGAATTCCAAATTTGAAGAAAATAGGTTAACCGGAAGTGCGTTTTTTTTTTTTTTTTCGAAAACGATTACAACGATTTTTCATTAACTTGGAATGCCTGCTGCATAAGTAGTAATGTATCACTTTCATTCCAAATATTTTTCTGGAAAAAGAAAATTGAGGGGAATTGGATGTATGTCGTCGTCAGTTAGTTTAAATTTAAATTTTCAGAAGATTTATTGGTTTTTGACATAGAGTGCTCTGGTATACAAGTAATATCCTTATCACAATTTTTATATCCAGCCCAACTAAACATTGTAACGTTGCAATTTTAAAGAAAATTTCTTGATTAAATTTTATTAATTAGACGTAAGAGGAAGTCGTGTTGTGTGTGTGTGTGTGTGTGTGTGTTTCACAATAGATTTTTTTCGTGTTCAGCATAAAATAAAAAAGCCTAGCAAAAGATAGGACAATATTATAATGTATTAGAGGGGATTATGACGAAAAATACGTAAATTGTGAGATTCATTTAAGACCCCCGCCCCCCCACATTAAAATTATAATAAATTAATCATATAATCGTAATTTTTCATTTACATAGGCTAATTACCAAATGAAAAATTCCAAGAATTTAATAAGCAATGAAACTTTCTAATGGTTTATACATTACGTGATGATGGTTACATTAAATAAATAAGAAAACTTGTTGCATATAATAACAACATCATTTCCTTCCTTCGAACAAGTTAAATTAGTTATAAAATGAAAAGTTGTTTACAATTCTTGAAATTTGTTCAAGTGTAAATACATATTATGTTGTTGTATAGGAAAAGTAATAAATAACCATCCAAGCAGTTTGGATAATGCTTGTTATATTTAATATAATATAATTAATAAATTGGTGTTTGTTTGTTTTTTTTAAGTTCATGATATACAAAAAATTATAATTATGTAAAGTTCAATGACAGTTGATATTTATAAGGTCATTTAATAATAATAATTATGGAAGGAAATAGCTAAGTGGTTAGCGTACTGGACTCCCACGCGGAGGACCCGGGTTCGAGTCCAGCTGTGCTATCCTTAGATTTTTTTCTTCCTAGGAGCCTCTAAAACTCACTGTCCTTGGACAGTGTTGTCTGTAACAAAAGAACACTGTCTGGAGACCGGCTGTGCACTGAGAAGGCTCCGGGCGGCAATGACCATAGATGTTGACGAGCCTTAAATTAAAAAAAATAATAATAATTTCTTAAAAAAAAAAATAATTTCTTGACTGGTTTGTATGAAGAGAACGCGTCTTTTATTGATTCACATTATCAGGTGTTTTTAATGGACTAGAAAGACAGAGGAAACTATATTGTCTTCGGGATTATTGTTCCTCACTCTCTTTTCATAAGGCAGCTTTTGATTAGTTAAACGGTTTTTAATATAATGAAACTTACTACTTGCGCCCTTGAAGATTCATTGTATTTCTTTCCTGAGACTATTCTAACTTATAGTAATTTCATTATTCGAAAAGTTTCTTTGTAAATAAATGTCCTCCAATCCATTTTTTACTACCAAGCTTATTGAATTTTCCCAGAATGGATAGCAGTCCTCTCAGGAGGTATATTTGGAGTTTCTTCTATATTCTCACAGAATCTGCAAGCGGCTATCCTGTTAGTTCGCTTCAGATCTTTCATCCTGAAGAGATAGGGCGGATAGTCACAAATATATACACTAGATTGCAGTTTTTTAGATATTATGACTAATCTTGGTTTTCTCCCTCTTTCTCTCTCTCTCTCGCACATCAAGACTAGAAAATGGGTGGCTCCTTTGAGAGCACATATTTGAATATTTTATGCAGTTGCTTATAAAATTGTAAAATAAAGAAAAATTCAGATGGAAATGAGAGTAAAGGAAACCTATAGCAAGAAAGCAGTTCAGTTGCTGGCTGAACTACTACTAAAAAACTGCACAAGTTTTTGCATTAACTGTACATTAGTGTGAAAATCGATACCATCATACTGATTTTCAAGATATCCTGAAGGTGGGTGAACACTCGATATTGCTGATGATCATAAAATGAAGTAACTATGATGGAACAGATCTTTCTTTGTTCCGCAACATCCAGAGGTATTTTAGCCTTCCTAAGTTTCGAAATTCCAATTCACGCAGAAACTTATTTGTTCAGTTTTTCTTCTTTGTTCATAGTCTGCTTTTTTGAGGTGAATTGTTAGTTTTCAAGATTAACTAATTATCATAAAATATGGGGATTCATAGAGTAATTCCCCTTAAGGGGGAATAAAATGGCTATTTCTTCAACGCTATTTGCATTGCACTGAATTTCCTAACCTATCAACACGAAGAGTGCTTACAAAGACATCTCCCAAAGCTCCAGAGTTGGTTAATTTGTACAATTAGTTGATCTTTTAGGATACTCCTTAGAAAAACCCAGGCCCAGCATTCTACTCTCCCATTTCTTCTGCAATTCTCTAAACCTTGATAACTGCAATAATAACTTCAAAACACATGCAATCAACGGAGGCCATCCATGATGTAAACCAAAACCAAACTGAACCTTTGAAGGCATGAAGGGGGGGAGCAGGACTTGTCAGAAAGTGGCTTTTAGTTTTGGGAGCGATCAGGTCGCTGTTTTGTCATGGCCATTTAGTTCTGGCTTCCGCTTATAACTTTAGATCCCCACTTTTTGTCTCGAAAGTGGGATACAGTATCATTTGAGGTATTACAGGAATCTAGTCACATTGAAAGGTACTTGCTATTGGAGGTCTACTGTGGTTATATCCATGATCTAACATGTTGATCTGATGGAATGGACTAATTACAAAGACAAATAAACTGTGAACTATTAGATATTGTGTACCTTTACTCTGCTTGTTCGCTGGATGTGTGAAGGAATTTATTACAGGCAAGAGTTTACCTGCGGCTTTTCTAAACCCAAACAGTGAGCAATACCACTACCTCCAGGCAGTTCCTTTGAGTACCACATATCTGCGGAGGTGTCACTAAGTATTACGCTGCTGATAGGTCTATCCACTGGTAAGCTAATCTTCCAAAAAACTCATGCTCGTCCGCCAACAATCGGGTGCTTGTAGAATAGGAGTTGTAAAACACAAAATGATTTTTTTGGCAACATATGTACAATTTATTAACGATTCATATAATCTACGTATATAAACAATATATGTACATTTTTTTGTAAATATTTACACGGTATAAAAGTAAAAATAAAACAAATCAGCCTTAATGATGTTCTTGAGATACTTTCTGGCTTCCATGTTCCTGAGATCCTTCCTGGCTATCATGAGATACTTTCTCTTCACGTTTATGTATGTATACAGGTACCGGATGTTTTACATATACTGGTACTTTAATTTCATATGGTACTTTTTTCTCCACAGTATATGGTACTGGTTTCTCCACTGGTACAGCATATGGTTTTGGTATATATACATTGTACGGTCTTTCCACTGGTACTTTCACTTCATATGGCACTTTCTTCTCTACGTATTGTGGTACTTTCTTTTCAACAGTTTCATATACTTTATAAGGTACTGGTACTTCATATGGTACTTCTACTGGTACTTTAACCTCTTTTTCCACTGGATATGGTATTTCTTTGGTTACATACACTGGATATGGTTTTGGTATATGATAGGGTTCTGGTATTTCCACTGATATTTCATATGGTACTTTCACTTCTTTTTCCACTGGATATGGTTTTGGTACTGGTACTTTAACTGGATATGGTACCTCTTTTACAATTTTTACTGGAACTGGTTTCTCTATGGGCACTGGTACAGGTTTTTCCACTTTAACATGTTCTGGATATGGTACCTTTTTGATTTTCTTCACTGGATATGGTATTTTCACAATTTTCGTCACATGTTTGGTGGTATGATGATGGTGATGATGGAGATCAAGTTTATGATGATGATATTCTCCATGTTCATCATGTTCATGGTGGTGATGATGATGTTCATGCTCCCCATACACTACACCAATATACAATACACTGATTATTGTTAACACTGTGCACTTCATTATTGATCCACGTGCTATCCACAACTGAAGAAGATACCTAATTACTTTTACCTTTCTATTTATACTTCTTGCGTTACTTCCCCTTTTTAATAATTATTACACAATCATATTCATCATACGGACTATACATTATTATGTAAATTGTTATGAAGGCGTTTGCTTGTATATCTCTATTGTATATGGTGTGACAAATAATTAGATTGGAACCGTTCCGTTCATATATCTTCCCGTTCCTACATATTTTTTTTTTTTTTTTATCTAATTGATGCCCGCCTACACTATATTTTAATTTAAATATTTGTTTTCATTTTAATTAGATGATATTTGGATATTTGAAGTGCTTAAACAAAATACCACAAACACGAAAAATTGCAGAATATACCTCAAACTTGATATTCCCTTTTGGTAACTACCATCGCATTTTACACGAATGTTTCGGGCAAAACCCATCAATCGGAAGTTTGACTTCATTGAGTAGGGTTTTTTTTTTCAAGTATTTGCACAATTTTTCGAAAACGTGGCTCTCTAACAATTCTCTTTAAACTTCTTATACTATCTATACGTCTATATTTACTATCTATATGTACTTTCCTATCACGTTGATTTCAAATATTTTTTTAGTAATATTTTGATATCTTTGAAGGGGAAGAATAACGTTTAGCTTACTTCTATCTAAAGTATCCAGTACAATGTATGATTCTACTGCCTACATATTATCAATACACAATTATTATCAATTACAATTTTAAATTTGAAGAAAATGGGTTAACTGGAAATGCAGAATAGATTTTTGAGTTTTTCCCCCGGGGGGGGGGGAGAGATTTTTTGTTGTGGATTCTCGTAGGACTAACACACAATCCCTTCACGACCTATGTAGAATGTAGGGAACTATGACCGTAGGCTTATACATACCATTCAAGTTCGCACCACCAGTTTCCATAGTTACTTCCTTATTAATTTTATTATGATTACTCTTAATTTGGGTCTATTAAATAAAAATAAACTTTTGCTATTACTTGGCGTTTTATAAGTCTTTACTTACAACCACCTTGAATAAAACATCAATGTTTACTGAACTCTAAAGTGTTTGCTTAATGAAATAAGTAAACACTCAATTTTTCCAGTAATTACTTAATTAGCAAGTATTTTCCCAGTGAACTGTTATTTTCGATTGAATAAAAGATAAGTAATAACTTTGTGATGCAAGTAATTTACTTGTATTATTTTAAGGTTACCTAATATGCAGCATTTATGTTTTTTAATTAAAATTTCTAGCTTCAAAATCTACCTATGGCTGACTTTATAAATATACGAAAGTTGAAGAATTACTGAGAGAGAAAAAATATAAGTGCGGATAATTCTAAAGTCCTTATCAAGAAGAGAAGGGATGATATTGACGAGATTGAGAATAGGCCACACTCGTCTCACACACTCCTATTTATTGCAAGGGGAAAATCAAAAACAGTGTCCAAGATGTCAATCACGCCTCATAGTGAAACATATTCTTGAGGAATGCCCTCGGCTGCAGGGCTACCGAGATACAGTAGGTTTGCCTAATAACATGGTAGATTTGTTAGGACCAGGAGTAAAATATAAATATCAACTGTTTAATTATTTAAAATCTTTAGATATCTATTTTAACTTTTAGTTTTTGGTTTGGAGTGTATATATATTTTTTTTTTTATTTAGGTGTAAGAGGAACGGGGTGCGAAGAATATAGAGTATTCCACCCCAATGGTGGTAGGTATGCATAAATGTGTGTAAATGGTGTTTATTTTGGGATGAATGTATTTATGGAATGAGTGTATTTATTTGTGTGATTCTCGTGTGATAGAAATGTGTGGTTGTGTGGTTGAATGCCAAAGGCACTTTGTGAGGGCGCTAATGACCCTGGCAGTTAATGCGCCAAAAAAAAAAAAAAAAAAAATTCTAAAGTTTGTTGCGTTTTTCAAGTGAAAGCGTTGATTACCTTTTTGATCATTTCTAAGTGCCCTTCAGCTCCTGCAAAGTCAAATCAAGGCCAATTTCAACATCCGAAGGCAGGCTTCCCTCCAATTCATCAATATGTAACCAAGAGGAGGTCAGGCTCAATGTCATTTGCGCAAGTGGATCGCGGATCCATCAACACAACTCTCAGACATTCCTCAACCACCTTCTCAATCCTCAGCAGACTTTACCAACGTTCTGACCTCCTTTATCAATGAATTCAAATCTTTCATTACACCCCTTATGTCACTCCTCACATCTGTTGCAAACAATCTCCTCCCCCGTCTCAAACCTTAATACCTGCAACAGAAATCTCTAATAATCCTTTTATGAACGCTAACGGACTTAACAAGCACAAACAAGAACTAGACATGCTATTACATGACAGACGAATAGACAATGCGCTCATTTCTGAACTCCGACCCTGTTATTGCTATCCGTTCGCTGCAATCTTATCTTAAACTACTTGAAACCTGGTTTGGAAAGTGGAAAATCAAAGAAATATATATAAATTCAAGTACATAACATTCACCTTAAAACATAAAACCCTCCCTCCATCCCACCTGCTGACCATGTGCGTTATCTTGGACTGTACCTAGACAAGAGACTTACATGGAATCCTCACACACGACTCAAACGCTGCGACCTCAAAAATCGTTTTCGGCTCTTCCATAGACTCCTAGGTAATCCATCTAAATTATCTCTTTCGAATAAAAGATTATTTATACATATCCTTACTAAGACCTCTATGGACATATGGACTAGAACTGTACGGAACGGCAAAGCGTTCCAACCTGAACCGAATCCAAACCCTTCAATCAAAAATCCTCCGACATATTGCAGGTTGTCCCTATTATGTATCCAATCTCACCTTGCACACTACCTCAACATTCCCTTCGTCATCCCTTGCCGTTGCCTCATCTATCTACAAGATTTCAGTCAAGAATTCAATCTCACTCTAACTCTCTAGCGCAGGCACTCTCATCTCAAAGTCCCAGCAAACACACAGCGACGCTTAAAGCGTCGATGGCCCCGCGACCTCATACTTACTTAATGGTATTCATCACTGGAAATACCATTCAAGTCCATCAAGCCATATTTTCTTTATATAACACATTTACTTATTGTATTTGAATATGCAGTTGAAAAATTTCAAATAAATAAACATAAAAAAAAAATTATAGTACAATCAAATACTTCTAAGTAAATACTTACTTTGTCGATATTTTTCCAGTATTTACTTCTAAGTAAAAGGTGGCTCTCATTCAATTGAAAACAAGTAATTGCTTATACTTAAAAGTGTATACTTTTTATAAAACTAAACACTTGAAAGTATTTGCTTATTTTTATTCAATAGACCCAAATCAGTAGTAACATCATGAATATACGCTTTGCTATCCTTGTTTTTTCACCACCCTCGCCACGCCTATATCCAGACTCGTATTGTCCCGAGTCAGCGATCTCTTGTGGCCTTTCCCGGACTTATCATTATTTTTTTTATTTTTTATTTAAGGCATCTCAACATCTGTGGTCATTTGCGCCCGGGGCCTTCTCAGTGCACTGCCGGCCTCCGAACACTGTTCTCCCGTTACAGACAACACTGTCCATCACCGGACAGTGAGCTGTAGGGGCTCCTAGGAAGAGAAAATCCAAGGGTAGCACGGCTGGATTCGAACCCGTGATCTCCGCGTTGCTAGTCCAGCGCGCTCCCACTGAGCTAATCCCTTCCCTACTTATCATTATTATTATTATTATTATAACTAATATTAACGTTCATTATCATCCTTATTATTATTATCATCTCTATACTTATCTTTTCTGTCAGCCGGTGGTCCTCTATCATGAGGTAGGTTTCCACTGGGTTCTTCCATCACCAATCCTGCTGTGTTGTGTTGCTTTGTTTCCAAAATCAATCGGTAATCCAACATTTTCTTTTCTATCCTACTGTCACCTCACAAAAGCACAATCTTACTAAAATTATTGATTACATTTCCACTAAATCCTACGAAATTGTAACTTTAGAGGGTGGACCTCTAAATTAAACTTTTTAACCTAACACAATGACTACTTAACTATTCTAAAGGCTTCATTACTCTAGATTCTAGAAACGTGAATCCATGTCAGTTAGATCACAATTTTAACGCCACTACAAGTTGTTGTGGTTGGTTCCGCCGAGCTAGAAAGCATCAGAGATAATTTCCGTGATAGCCTGCTTCTTTTTGTGGTCATCAACCGGTTTCGGGCGTTCGACCATAATCAGGATGCTTTTTGTCAAATAGTGTGATAACATAGATTTGCACAGAGCAAATTTAATAGATACGTATCAATTTTTACTCTGTACAAGTCTATGTTATCACATTGTTTGACGAAAAGCATTCTGATGATGGGCGAACGCCTGAAACTGGTCGATTACCACAAAAAGAAGCAGGCTATCACGGAAAATATCTCTGATTTTACTACAAGCTTTATTAGTGAGGACAGAGAGCACTGTCCCATAAGTTATACTTTGGTATCTTGATCATCCCTACAAACTTTCTTACTGCCAGCCCAACTAAACCTTTGTAAACATAATTTTTAAGGCAATTGCTTCCAATAAATTGTATTTGATTACAGTAAGAGAAAGTTGTGTGATTGCTTCATGCCAGCTTATTTAGTTTTGCAATTTTTAATTAATTGAAATGAAAAACTTCCCTTGACATCTCCACTTCACGGATTTCATGTACGGATTTTATCATCCTCACAATATCATGGTTTCTTGAAAATATTGCTGAAATTCCAGGTTTAAAGAAAATCAGATTTATCGGAATAGCGACTTTACACAATAGATTTCTGAATTTTTACTGTATTGTCTTGGCAACGGCTATAACAATTTTATTGCACGAATATATTAATTTTATTTTCGGACATTTTTGTTAGATGACTTGTTTATCGAACACCATGGTGATAGCCAAAGGATATGTCCACACTGGTGCAACTTTTCTTTCAAGAGAGGCATGCATCGTAGCGCACGGTGTGAAGAACGAGAGGCACGCGTTATTGCATACCTCATGGAAGTTGAATGGGCCTTTATTTTCATGACGCGACAACAGCGCACATGAATCCAATTACTTGGATTTTCGTTCAATTATTCTATGCGTCTTGTTAATCTCGCTAGCGTATGATATTTTTATAGTGGTGGTTGGTTTCGCAGAGCTGGAAAGCATCAGAGACATTTTCTGCGGTAGACTGCTTCATTTTGTGGTCATCATGAGACACATGGAGGATGACCATGGCCAACAAAATTTGGGAGAAGTGATGCTTGTTCCGTGGTACTTGTTGTAGAAGTCTTATACTATTATCACTGGAAGTAACTTCTATCCATGTGCCTTAAATCATGGCATGAATCTCTCCTTGTGGATGACCACAAAATGAAGCAGGCTATGGAACACGGCTATGCGTAGCTGATGCATACACAAAACAACGGCTAAAAAATGACCACGGAAAATGTCTCTGATATTTTTATAGGTTATATATTATATAATTAATTTTAAATATTATTTAATTATTATTTAATTTATTAGCAATTGATATTATTCCACTATTATTATTAATTAATAATATCTCCGACAGCAGATTTCTGATTATGTCTGTAATCAAGAGACACTTGATTTTATGGAAGATTATCATCTTCAAACAGTTTTGTGGGATGTAAATTCAAAAATTATATGCCAATAAAAGTGCGAGAAGTGATGCTTGTATCGTGGTACGTGTTGTAGAGGTCTCATACTATTATCACTGGATGTAACTTCTCTCCGTGTGCCTTAAATAACTTCACCAGTGCTTTCATCCTCGTGATCAAAACTTCCAGGAGGTGAATACTGTCTTGCCGCATCCGAGGCAGCGCCCGGAGAAAATTATGAAGCAGAAGACAAGTTAACACTATACCAACCACAGCCCCAATAACTGTAATTTCTATAGGCTTACGAAAAATTCTGTATACTGGCGCCAACAACCCAGCGTTTTCAACGATTCTCCTTGCTCTCGATAGCCTGTAATTAAATACTCTTTTCGGCGAGCCGTTGATAAGTTCAGCTGCAAATAGTTTCATAAGATGAGGGCTCGCTGCTTTTTTTATTTTTCGTGCACTTTTCAAAAACAGGTAACCTGCACAAATAGCTAATGCCGCCTCTGAATCCATCGATAAAATGCACACTGAACGGATGAAGTGAGGATAACAAATTGAATGCTTCAAGAGGCATGCGCAACGCATGTTGAAATGGAGAGAGGAAGCGTATGTTGAAAGGGAAGAGGAAGAGGAAAGCGTACAAATGTGGACATACCCAAACGGAATGTCAAGTTGTGCATAACTTCTTGTGATTATTCACTTTTGAGCTATACCTACTCACATAAATACCATAAACAACGAAAACAAACACATACACAGACTTTTTTCGAAATTGTGCTTTCATTTCACATGTTTTGAAGTTTCCTGAGTATGAAGTAATGATTTTTAGCCAATGGTTACGATTTTCTCGAAAATGGTTTCAACGATTTTCTTTAAATTCATATACTAATTAAAGAAAAATATACATATCACTTTTATTTAGTTGCTTAGCTTACCTCTATAGTACCATTTTAGTGTGGGTCCACATTTGTAGAGGGTGCACTGGAAGTAGGGACGAAATTGAATTGAGCGCCATTTTGTCATATGACGGTTGGCGGCATGTTTTTTTTTTCATGTTTGTTATCTGCTATCCTTCGCATTAGTAACCTAATAGCGTTTGTGTGGTGAGCATTGTTGTTTAATGTTTATTTTCGTCACGGAGCAGATGACAACTCAGCAACGTATTCAAGTGATAAAAAAGTTTACAAAAACAGTGAAAGCCCCCACAGCAACCGTTCGTGAATTGCGTGTAAACACTCGGACGTAACGCTGCTCCAACCGAAGCCTCAGTTCATAAGTTGATCCGGAAGTTTGAGACCACGGGTTCTGTTGCAAATGTTAAGAAAACAGTGCGACCGCATTCTGTTCTAACAGAAGAAAACATTGCTGTCGTACGTGATAATGTGATCGCAAGCCCCAGTAAAATCGGTTCGCCGAAGAGCCCAACAACTGAATTTATCACCAAGTTAATGGTTATTAATGGCATCCCAGCAGATGTTTGTGAACGCGTTGCTCGTTGACGCGCGGCCTTGGGTGGACCTATGGAGGATATAATTTTTCATACATAAATGAGAGATGTTGCTTAATGTGTTTGTAATAAAAAATTACATTTTCAATAAATTTTGTATGTTCTATATCACTTTAATTTTCGTCCCTATTTCCCGTACACCCTATATACTGTAACTCTTCTTCAATTAAAGTCGATATTGGTTTATTATAAAAATCATCTTCATGTATTTGGAAATTATCGCGATCGTGCCAGATTTTCAAAATTGAGTTTTCACCGGAAATACACGTTTTGAGGTCCGCTGAGTCCAAAAAAAAAGAAGTTGTTTTTAGAAAATGGTCTGTAAGGGAACAGAATATCTCAAAAACAAAAAGATGCAGGAATCTCTTTACCACCACATCTGATACGAAAATTTCGGGTAAAACCCATGAACCGGAAGTGCCACTTTACTGAATGTTTTTTTTTTCAGTTTTTTTGTGATTTTATCAAAAAACGGCTCCAACAATTTTCTTTAAACATGTAATATCAACTACACATACAAAGAGCTACAACTTATACGTATAACATTTCTCCTGGGAAAATTCATTTAAGGATACTTTTGGGGGAACGGTGGGGGGGCTATGGTTTCCACTAAAGTGCTATTTCAATTTATTATACAATTATATCATCTTAATAATATAAATTAGAATTAAATATGTTGTCGAAATCTCGAGTTTTTGTAGAAAATCGTATGACCGGAAATGCGTTTTTACTGAATCTACTTTTCAGTTTTCTTCTGCTATTTTCTCTAAAAAGGTTCCGACGATTTTCTTTAAACTTAAAATGTTAACAACACATATAAAGGTTTTAATTTCAACATTTTTTCAGGAACTTTTGTGAGTAGGGTGGGATTGTTTTCCTCTAATGTGTTATTTCAGTTCAATAATCTGCTATACACAATTCTATCAACTAAAGAATATTAATTAGAATTATATTAGTTGCCAAAATTACCAGTTTGAAGAAAATCGGTTGACCAGAAGTGCGCACTTTACTGAACAGATTTTTTCAATTTTTTGTGATTTTCTCCGTCATAATGCCAACGGTTTTAAACACTAATAAGAATTGTTTTTTTGGGGAACAATGAATCTTGTTAATTATTATTCCCTGTGACTCAACCGATCAGCCATAAAGAGACAAGAAATATAAATATAAATAGATAAATAAATATGCAATATAAATATAAACAACTAGATATACTAGAAAATATTATAACAATTCGCAGAAACATAACGCAATGAATATTTAATAAGAGAACCAATGTAAAGGCTTCATTAGCACTAATAAACAATTACAACTACTAAATAAATAACAACAATCAACAATAACAATCAAAATTATAAAACTATATTCCGTCATATAGGCGGATATGTTTCAGCTACTGTATTATTCGATTAATGTTGTTGAGATCATTACCGAGAGCTTACTGCATTCTATTTGGAATAGAGTTTAATAATCTCCATCTACTATTTAAAGGACAGTCTTGTACTAGATGTTTTACTTTCAAGGAGCAGTTACAGGTGTTGCATAGAGGGGCCTCTTCTCTACTCATCAGGTATCCGTGAGTTACGCGGGTATCACAAATACTTCGCCGGGCTATCACCACTTCTTCACTCCTGTTATCTCTGTAACAAGTGTACCAGAGTGTCTGGATCTCCTTAATTTCCCCCACAGTTTGTTATCAATCACTGAGGTCTACTCTTGATTTTTATACCATTTATTACGTCAAATGGCATGTGTCTCTAGTCTGCGGTTGGCCTATTTGGCGGCCAAAACAGCGCCTGTTCATCCCCTACAATACTTGAGTGCCCCAGCACTCAAACAAAAAAAAAAATCGGTTAGTACCCTCCTGTCTCATGTTTTACAAGGATGTATGGATATTCTGTACACTGCTGCTATGTTCCCCCTCGATTCCTAGTGCCAAGTGAATTGCATACAGTTCTGCTTGGTATACGCTATTTAAAGAGGGCAACATGAACTTGTAGATTCTGTCACGGATTACAACTGCAGCCCCACAGCTTTGTGAATACGCTGTTACCCGTCACTGAAAACAACCTGTATGTGGCTTTCATTCGATCCATAAGTTCTAAGTAATACTGTTCATAAATGGACACCGAGGTTCAGTCCTTCGGATATTTAAATTCAGATGAATCAACCATTATAGGGGGAATTATCCAGGGTCTATATTAAAAAGTCTAGAATGGATGGCAGATGCAGTTAATAGGTACTCAACTAAGATATGCACTATTATCATTGATAGTCAGGTGACTCTCTCTTCTGTTGATTATCCTGGCAATCATTATAGAGATGATTCGCAGGCAGCTGAAAACGTCAGCAGATTTAGGAGTTAAGGTAATCTTTTCCAAAGTCAAGGCACATCATGGCTTGGCAGGAAATGAGGAAGCTAAACGGCTATTGGCTAAACGCATATTGGCTAAACAAGCGTTGATGGATAAAGACTTAGATATAAGTTACCATAGAATTCCATAACCCTACCTGAAAACTAAAGCTTTGGAAGAATCTCTTAATGAATAGGATACATTTTGGCAGCAGTCAACTAAAGGAAGGCATACTTATAGATTTTTCCCTTCAGTTAAACGCAGGGTTAAGTGCAGTTTTATCAACATTACCAATTCACTTACTGCATTTCTGTCAAATCATTATCCGTCTAACTGCTACTTCAATAGATTGCATTTAAGAGCCAATCTATTTTGTCCCTGTTCACCGTATAAAATCCAAGATTTTCATCACATACTACACGATTGTCCACTGCATGAAGCAGAGAGATCCAAACTGATAGAATCTATTGGGATGCAGCTGGCCATTGCCAGACTTTGAGTTAATTAGGGAAGAGAACATTGATAGCTTCGAAACTATTACCCACAAAGCAATCAATAAATTAAAAGTGTTGAAATAAAAATAAATAAAATGTTAAATATTTTAGTTCTCGCCTGTTAAACTTTTGTATTTTCTCTTGTCTGTTTTCTGAAACAGTTTCATTTCTGTTTTAATTATGTACATTAATTTCTCTATTTTTGTTTCATTTATTTTGTTTATTGTCTCATTCTTTTAATTTATGTTTGACTTGTTAATAGTTAATTATATTACATGTAATATCGATTGGTGAGACATGTAGATTTCATTTAATATTAATTAAAAAAAAAAAAAAATTATCCAGGTGGCTATCGTATTTTGCTGGAAATAAAACGTTACAGGTATAGAAATGCCTTTTCCTGTAATTACGGCTCTGCATCTTAGGCCGAATGGTCTGGTTGCGCATACCGTTGTTCCAGCGGGAGGCAACTGATTGTTCGGTAGCATGGACTCGATGTTTTTCTTAGCAGTTGCATATAGAGAGCCAAAGATAACTGTCGACGCCTAAAAATGATAACGGTGGTTTACATGCCACGACACTACTATGCCTAGCTGATGCATATACGAAACAACCGTAGTCAATCTTCGTTCTGATGACTGCTCGATATATAAACTTTAATCATTACTCCTCATCCAACATTCCATCTAGTACACAATAATACTTGTAATAAATTTAAGGACTTTCGACAATGGTCTCTTAAATCTTGTATGTTTGCTTTCCATGATAGGGTTTTATCAAAAATTACACCGAGAAACCGAATAGAATTTTTGACATTTATAGGCATGCCATTGATAGGCATGCCATTGATAGGCATGCCAATGGGGACAGGTGTGGAAGTTATTTCTTTTTCTTGCAAGGAAGAAGGTAAATTAAATTTATTATGGTACTAAATTTAATAGATACAAACAATTACAAACTATTAAATTTAATAGCTTAATAAATTTAATATTACCATCTTCCATCCAAGAAAAACAATTTCTATAAAATGAAGTTGGTCTTTAAAAATCTGGAATGCGAAACTGCAATGATATCACTTTTATCTGGAATATTATTTAGAAAAGAATTAATTTTAGTTCTGCAAAATTTTTGTGGTGTTAAATTTCAAATGATATAAGTATGGTTTTGATGCAATGTTATTGGCGTTCTTTTTTAGACTAGAATGTAACTGCGTGGGTAGGACTTTTTTAAGTTTAAAGGGAAATTTGTCATACTATTTAAAATTGTATTAACAGCAAGTAAGAGAAAGTTGTTTGATGTAGGAGTTTCAATTCTGCTAACATGCATCATTACTCCTGTATCATCGTGCAGCGACAAAATATAGGCCATTTGATAAAAAGTAATCGAGATAAACTGAACATATTTGTCAGTTTGTCGGCACAGTTTTTCAGCTTCTTCCAATAATGATTTCTTTTATTACTTTCTCTTATCCCTAGTAAGAGGAAGTATTGTAATCGTGTCAAATTTTCGATATCGAGTATTCACCGGAAATATCCACTGTGAGGTCCCCTGAGTCAAAAAAAGTGGTTTTTAGTAAATGGTCGGTGTGTGTGTGTGTGTGTGTGTGTGTGGGTGTCTGTGTATGTATGTGAACAGCATAGCTCAAAAACGAAAAACCGTAGAAAGTTGAAACTTGATATTACGTTTAGCTATCACCATAGGATATGACGCTGCGTTATCTGTCAAAATTCCTCAACCGGAAGTACCACATTACTAGTTTTTTTTACGTTTTTGCGATTTTCTCAAAAATGGCTCCGACGATTTTCTTTAAACTTTGATATATCAACTACACATACAAAGAGCTACAACTTTTATTTGAAACCTATCTCCGGGAAAATTCCTTTAAGGGCACTTCGGGGGGAGGGGTGGGGTTAGGTTATCTTCTTAACGGCTATTTCAGTTCATTAGACAATTCTGTCATCTAAATAATGTTAATTAGAATTAAATATGTTGTTGAAATTCCGAGTTTGAAA
>JAAEAF010009174.1:0-44959 GCA_011037195.1 Triatoma infestans
GGATCAGAAGGATCATTCAACAAACTGGAACAATGATGGGGTGGGGGAAACTCCTACACATTCATGATATGTGAGAGAGCTAATATATATTTAGTAGAACTGCACTCTGTTATCCCACTACAAATTTAAGTTCCGTAGTTATACTACACTAAGAGTTTTATGAATTTTTCTTGATCTGATCGTTATACTTAGTTCTATTGAATGTTGAGAACATCCTTTATCGATCTTTATCACTTTAAACACCTCTTTTTGCTTTCTCTTATTAGAAAAGTGTCAAATTTTCGATATCGAGTTTTCATCGGAAATATCCGTTTTGCGGTCCCCTGAGTCCAAAAAAGTGGTTCTTAGAAAACGGTCTGTGTGTGTGTGTGTGTGTGTATATATATACATGTGAATAGCATAACTCACAAACGAAAAATCGCAGAAAGTTTAACTTGATATTCCGTTTATCATGCAATGACGCCTGTCAAAATTCCTCAACCTAAAGTACCACTTCACTAAATAATTTTTCCACTTTTAGGCGATTTTCTCAAAAATAGCTCCTACGATTTTCTTCAAACTTGATATATCAACTTCACATACTAAGTAGGTACTACAACTTTTATTTATAACATTTCTCTGGGGAAAATTCATTTAAGGGTACTTTTGGTGGAGAGGAGGAGTTATTCTCCTTTTAAGTTCTATTTCACTTTACTATACAATTCTGTCATCTAAATAGTATTAATTGCAATTGAATGTGTTGTTGAAATTTCATGGTTGAAAAAAATTGGATGGCCAGATGTGCGCTTTACTGAAATATATTTATCGCTTTTCTGGTATATTCTTCAATCCAGCTGATCCTTTGTGACCAACAAAATCGATCTTTATTATCGATGTCCGCTGTATAACTTGAACGACAATTCTCTTATATTGAATTAAATTATTTCAATTATTATCTGAACATACGTACATTTTTTTTTAAACTACATAAAACAAGCTGCATCTTTCCAGGTGATACACAGTATTCAAGTAACGTTTAACGTAACAAAGATAAATCTGGTATCAAAATGGATATTGTATTCAACACAGCTAACCAAGCGTTACCTCCATCCCACAGTTTAGTCACATCCAGAGATGTCGTTCCAACAAACTAGTTAACATCAATATTTGACACAAAAGACGTTAATATCATTTACTATATATATATTAGAGAAGACTTTAATAATAATAATCTCTTTGGAACTCTAGTAAGATTTTCTTTCTACATTTCTCAATTTCCATAATTTTTATAGAATAGGTAATTATTAAAAGTCATGGCTAAACTTTTTTTTTTTTTTTTATAATAATCGCATAACAGTTTTTATTTTTAAATAATTTCTTGACGTTCATCTTAATTATACATTACCCACATGCGTATATATTATCTTCAGAGGTCAACATTATTTGACTAATAATTCTAATTATATGTAACGGATTAGATAAGAAGGTTAGATATTGATAAAAAAAAAAAAAAAAAAAAATACAATCATTTTAAACAATAATATTGTACACTTTCCTTATACTAATGCAGATATATTAATTTATTCTATTCATTTCTTTATTTAATAAAATAGATTTTTAATTCAGTTATCATTATAATTCTAAATTTATTAATAAAGCTTCTTATCCTATAAATAACCTCACAGACTTTAAGCCCAAGAATTATTTTTCCCTAACTGGTCTAAAAAAAAAAAAAAAAGAAAAAAAAATGAATTGCGATCGTGTCATATTTTCATAATTGAGACTTTTACGAAAAAAGTAATCGTAGGAAGAACAATTTTATATTCAATTTTGGTCCCCTACAGCATATGGGACCCATGCTTTCGCCCCAAATTCATCACTTCGAAAACACTTTCTTATTTAATGAGATTTACGTTTTACACAGTTTTTCTCAGAAAATGCTCCCAACTATTTGCTTTAATTTCGCCTACTAAACAGCATACATAAAGGCTTACCGAGTTTTATTTCCAGGGAACTGGTGGACGTGAACTGATGTTCGGGAAGGTATTGTTCAAGGAAAGGGTAGATATAATTGAAAAGGAGCTGTTGATTCCTATACCTTCCCCATGATGGGAAGAAGATTGATTGGACATGGCATTCTGAGAGGGGTGTGAAAATAAGATTGAATTTTTTAGGTTTGGGTAGAAGGATAATGGCAGCGAATTTCCACAAGGAAGGCAAATAGGTGGTGTTCAGGAAGGTTAAGAGTATGGCTCTTTTTTGTGAAATAGCGACAAATAAATGTCTAATCTAAAAATATATATTGCTTGGAATAGTTTTGTACACTACAAATTTTTCCACTAACATCTTTTACAAAGTAATCATTAAATTAATTAGTCGATTGCTCTATGATAAGCTTCCGGTCTAATCTAAAAATCTTCAGTTTGATTCTTCAGAATTCCAACTTAATGCCTACATATTTAGGTAATGATTTATGTCGCAATTATAAATGTATCATGTCAACAAAATTTTTTTTGTTTAATGAAATGCATGATCACAAAAACAAGAGACAATTAAACAATGATTGTATCACCTATTAATGTTATTGATATATGTAGAACTGGATTAAAATATAAAAAAAAAAATAAATCTGGTGTGATACTCACACAAGTTTCTCTTACTCCAGTTTTCAAAAGTGTAATTGACAAATTTGATAGTTAGTATATCAAATTTAATGAAATTCGTCCAAAACTGAAAAAACTGTTCAGTAAAAGCGCACTTCTGGTTTTAATAATTTTTCTTGAAATTCAGAATTTTGGCCAACTATTTATTTTTAATTAATTTTGTTTGGATGGGAGAACTGTATAATCAAAACTATAGCACTAGGATAGAGAAAAGCATAACCCCACGCCTCCCCGAAAAGACCCCTTGAATAACTTTACCAGTAGAAATGTTACAAATAAAAGTTGTAGCTCTTTATAAGTGCAGTACACATTCCTTGTTTAAAGAAAATCGTTAGAGCCGTTTTCGAGAATATACCAGAAAACTGAAAAATATATTTCAGTAAAGCGCACTTCTGGGCATCCGATTTTTTTCAAACATGAAATTTCAACAACATATTCAATTGCAATTAATATTATGTAGATGACAGAATTGTATAGTAAACAGAAATAGCACTTCTAAAGGAAAATGTAACCCCACACTTCCACCAAAAGTGCCCTTAAATGAATTTCCCCAGAGAAATATTATAAATAAAAGTTGTAGACCTTTGTATGTGTAGTAGATATATCAAGTTTGAAGAAATACGTAGGAGCCATTTTTTAGAAAATCGCCAAAAAATGAAAAAATTATTTAGTAAAGTGGTACTTCCGGTTGAGGAAATTTTGACAGACGACCAGCTATCGGATTGCAAGATTATACTTAAACGGAATATCAAGTTTGAACTTCAGGGGGATTTTTTGTTTATGAGCTAGCTATTCACATGTATAAACACACATACACAGACAGTCCATTTTCTAAAAACCACTTTTTTGGACTCAGGGGACCGCAAAAAGGATATTTCCGATGAAAACTCGATATCGAAAATTTGACACGATTATAATAAGAGAAAGTAAAAAGAGATGTTTAAAGTGATAAACATCGATAAAGGATGTTTTCAACATTCAATAGAACTAAATATAACGATCAGATCAAGAAAAATTCACAAAACTCTTAGTGTAGTATAACTACGAAACTTAAATTTGTAGTGGGATAACAGAGTGCAGTTCTACTAAATATATATTAGCTCTCTCACATATCATGAAATGTGTAGGAGTTTCCCCCACCCCATCATTGTTCCAGTTTGTTGAATGATCCTTCTGATCCCTTTGTCTGACCTACTACACTGATCTTATTTCCTGCTTGCTTCTTATACCAAAAACAACCCAGCCACAAAAGTTATCTTTCAAACTTTTTAAAAACACCAACACAAATACGTACACTGGACACACACAGACACACACACACATACACACACAAATCAAAACATTGGTTAAGTAACCGTGACCTAATTCTTTCTTTTCAAGAAAATATTTCTCTTCTCCTATAAACCAGTTAAAGTGAAGAAGATCAAATCTACTTTTTCCTCTTATTTTTGTTTTGTTTTTCCTTTTGCTTTAACTATCGCAAAAGAAGGTTTATCCTACTTAGAGTCATTTATTTATAAAACTTTCTAGAAATGCCATCTGAACTTTTTATATATTGTTGGAAGAATTTAAGAGTTTCAAAAGTATCTGTCGGGAAAACAATGTGAACAGGAAAACAGCTGTTTGTCTGTTTAATGACAAAGTTTAAAATATTTGTCTACCGTGGAAAAAACAAAAAAGAAAAGATTGGAACCCACATGACTACTTTTTTCTATTTCTAAATATTCAAATGAAGAATTTTTTATGCACTTTGAATTTTTGCAATATATTTGTCATTAAAATTGTAAATATAGAAATAAATGGCACAATTTAATTAAAGAGTAGATATAGAGGAAGCTTTATGCGAAAAACTATGTAAAATTCTCTCCCAAATTAAATTAGAGAGAGAGAAATACTTCAGTGAAGCAAGGCTGCTCAACGATGTTGAGCTGCTAGATAACACAGCGTACCAATCAATCGAGAGACATGTGTTTAAACCATTTGATTATTAAGTAAGATATCCAATCGTAAAAAGAAAATAATTTCAGGTACCTCATGCGAGACTGAAATAGTCAGGATATTACAAAGCAAAAACATACTTAAATATATGAAACATTTTCAATCGTGCAAGTGCTGGATATTATGCCCAGGGAGTCAACAATAACTCCCTCGACAATCGGAAGCAAGTCATCAAGGCTGATGCCAACACTGCCCAAAAAGGCGGACGTCTCCATTGGGATGACACCTCTCGAGCCACACCACAGGCCCTATAGACCCTGTCTCCAAACTGGTCTCTAAATTTTTCTTTGAAGTGGGGAATACACTTTTCGTAAATTTTGCTCTTCTCCTCGTGGACCTTCTCCGCTTGACTCAGATCATTACTTTCGTATCTGACCGTTAGGTCCAAAACAAAAGCAATGTCGCTATTTTCCTGGAAGGTCACGATGTCAGCATACCTGACAGTACCGTCCGTATCGATGGCGTAAACTTCTTTAAAGCTCGTAAAGCCCCGTTGATGCAGCAAATCCATAATAGCGTTCTTCACTCTGTGATGGCGTTGGGTTATTAGGAGCATGTTATTCGGACATGTACCAAGCATACAAGAAAAGATTAGATCTTTATAAGTTGGTGTATCAAGTTTAAAGGCTAGTTCTGTCCAAATTTTCTGAATGAGAAAAATTGAAAAAAATCTCGCGTGTGATACTAGTTTTCGTAACGGACTTTTTTTTTGTTTATTGCGCTTTTCTCGAAAATGGCATAACGATTTCTCTATTCTCAATTACCACATAAAGCGCTACAACGTTTATTTGAAACATTTTTCCGGGAAAATTCATTTTGGGCGGTTTTCCTCTAAATGCTCTATATCCATATATATTATACGATACTATCGTCTATAAAATATTAATAAAAATTAAATTAACACGCCGTGTTTGGAGAAAAATCGTTTGACCGGAAGTTCAACTTTACTGAACTTAATTTTTTTTTTCATTTCACTGCGATGGTCATTGAACTTTATATACTAATTACACATTAGTATACAAATTAAACATAAGCAGATAAATATGCGCATTAAATATGTACTTGGAATGTGACAGTACTCAAATGATCATCTACCTAAAATAATGGCTAAGTAGGCATTGAAATACCATAACTCCTGATTCGATGAATGGTGTAAATTAGCGAATATGGGGAGCGGCGAATTGGACCGGAAATTCGTATCCATAATAATCGTTCTATCCATAATAATTACATTAACAAGTTTAAGAAGGAGTTGTTAGTCAATATATCGGCACCGAAATATCATCTCATGTACAAAAAATTAAATGTAATAGAAATTAATTATATGAACGACACAGATGGCATAGATTTTATGCGAGCATTTTTGAGGTAAGGGGTAAACTATTTAATTTAAACTATAAATCTTGGTTAGAAAGGGTTCATTTATGTTCATTATGCAATCTAAACGAGAATGAAACAATTTTTAATTTTTTGGTTACATGTCGAATACTGGGTTTTGTAAGGAAAATATATTCTTTTAAAAAAGGAAATAGATTTAAATTTAATGATAGAAATATTGAATAGAAGAGATTTTGAGAATCTCTATAACTGTGTAAAAGAGGCTTCAAGATGTAGAGAAATGTTAGATAGGGAATTTAATTAAATTAATTAGTGCATAAAGGTAATTAAAAATGTTCAGAGATATTTTCCGTGTTAGCCTGCTTCTTTTTGTGGTCAACGACAGGTTTCGGGCGTTCGCCCATCATCAGGATGCTTTTTGTCAAACAGTGTGATAACATAGATTTGCACAGAGCAAACGTACTTGTCGTATCATCTAAAGACTAGGTGCTGGTGTAGTGGTTATGAGCATGGACTTGTAAGTGGGCGACCCCCAGTTCGAGTCCCTCTGGGGACTGCTAAATTTTATATTGGTACGAAAAATGTTAACAGTAAAGTAGGTGCTTCCGCCCCCTCCAGGATACCTAATTTGGTAGTTGGACGTTAAGCCCGCCTGAAAAAATAGGAATTACTTTATTTACCAATCAGAGTGATGTATCAACTAAAGAGACTGTATCAACTAAATTAGCTCTGTGAATAACTATGTTAATCACATTGTTTGACAAAAAGCATCCTGATGATGGGCCAACACCCGAAACCGGTCGATGACCACAAACAGAAGGAGGCTATCACGGAAAATGTCTCTGATGCTTTCCAGCTCTGCGGAACCAACCACCACAACTACCGATCACTTTTGTTTGACATATTTTTCCAATCATTCACATAATCAGAAAATCAACTTTGTTAAATTTTTCTCCAAACGTGTACTTCATCTTAGCTATCCTCGGTTTTCGTGAGGACAACAAATTAAAATTATCCAAGATATTTAAAAATAATGGCTATCCTCTCCATATAGTACAAAAAATATTAGATCAACGATCCACGAATAATATGACCAACCTAATTCCCTCTACGCCATCACAGCAACTTCAAGTATCCTATATCTCCTTCCCATAGAGGGTCTATCAGAAAAAATAAATCCTTCAAACCCTTTCCATCGCTCAGAAAAAAATTCCAATCCTCTAAAAAAACTCTTTTCTAAACTCAAAGACCCCACACCCACAACTTTATTATCAGATATAATTTATAAAATAAATTGTTTACAATGTCCAGCAACATACATAGGACAAACATCTTAATATTTAAAAAAATAGACTATACCCACATAAATATGACTGCAAAACTAAGAAACCGACTGACATGACTACAGCACTAACGAAACATTGCATACAATACAAACATGAATTTGACATGGAAAACACTAAAATTATCTCCATTAACAATAATAATAGAAAAATAAACATATTGGAAATGATATATATTAAAAAAGATAAATTATCTATCAATTTTAGAACAGACACCAACAACCTATCCCTTGTTATAACAATCTCCTGGAATTTCCAAAACAACATACAGATTAAGACACGGTTTTCCCATCCACTCTCGTAGCTCTTTATAAACCTTGACCCAACCATGTCCGTAACACTTGGTAGTGGTATATCACAAGTTAAACTATAGTTTTTAAGAAATTCTAACAAGAAATTTTTGTAAGTACATTTCCTAAGTTATTTCCATACTTTACTCTTATATATGCCTTATATTGTCAAAGTTTCAATAGTTGTGATGTAGTTTATTATTGATCTGTTCTAAAAATTAAAATTGATATATATATATATATTATACACTCATTATTTAATTTTTTCGCGTAGTTTATTTAAAAAAAAAATTATTTGAAAATATTGATTTTAAATTTATATTTTATGTTGTTTTCCTTTTTTTCTGATTTGTATAAAAACCTTTGTACAGAGCCTGAAGAAGGCAATGAATTTGCCGAAACGTAGGGGAAAATTTAAAAAGAGTTTTTTTATGACCGAACTGCAACATCACTTTTACAACATTATTATTATTTTATGTCAAAATTTTCTTTTATTGATTATTCCAAAATGTTGAAAATACTCTCTATAAGACTGTTGGTCTCTCCTCTCCATTCTACGTGTGTGTGTGTGTGTGTATGTTATGTGAATAGCATAGCTCAAAAACGAAAAATCGTAGAAAGTTCAAACTTGATATTCCATTTAGGTACCATCATAAGATCCAACAGTAGATCATCTGTCAGAATTCCTCAACCGGAAGTACTATATTACTGATTTTTTTTTTACTTTTTTGCGACTTTCTCAAACAGGATCCGACGATTTTCTTCAAACTTAGTACATTAACTACATATACAACAAGGTACAATTTTTATTTAAAACATTTTTCTGAGAATATTCATTTAAGGGCACATTTGGGAGGGGTGGGGTTTAGGTTTTTCTTCTAAAGTGCTATTTCAGTTTACTGTACAATTCTGTCATCTAAATAATATTAATTAGAATTAAATTTCTTTTTGAAATTCCAAGTTTGACAAAAATCGAATGACCGGAAATGTGTTTTTACTGAAATGTATTTTTCAGTTTTCTGGTATTTTCTAGAAAACGGCTCCAACGATTTTCTTTAAACTATACATATAATGAGCTAAAACCTTTATTTGAAATATTGCTCCGGTCATTACAGTCATTAAAGTGGGCTTTTTGGTGAACGGATGGGCTTATGTTTTTCTCTAAAGTGTTGACATAGTTGATTATAAAATTCTACCATTCAAATAAAATTAATTAGAAATAAATAGATGGCCAAAATTCCGAGTCATAAGAAAATTAGTAAACCGGAAGTGCGCTTTTACTGAACAGTTCTTTCAGTTTTCGACGAACTCCGACGAATTTCATTAAATTTGGTACACTAACTATGAAATTAGTCAATTACAATTTTGAAAACTGGACTAAGAGAAAGTTGTGTAAACGTATCACACCAGATTTTTTTTGTAATTCAGTTCGCCTCAAAAGGTGTATTTCTGGTGAAAACACAATTTGGAGTGTTAACATGATCGCAATACTTCCTCTTACTAGGAGTAAGAAAAAGTAAAAATATTGACCACTAAGAAATCTTACATTTTGTTCACTTTATTTGATATATACATAAAGAAAAATTAATAAAGTTACCAATCTAACAAAGACTCTTTAGCTCTAAAATGATTATGGCTAATATGCTTATCAAAATCCAAGAAAGGAAATCACTTTAATTAATTTGTTCACATAAACTTATACATACGAGAAAGTAAACAGCATAATATCAAAATCGAACACACTCATGATCTTATAAACCTAGCTTTATCGACTTGTCAGTCCAAACAAAACATGACTGCTTCCTGATGGAAAAATCTAAAACTAACTTCATAATTTCTAAAATTTTCCACTAGATTTCTTACCAGTAACACTCAATAGAGTGCATCAGTTACTCTTTTCTCAACTTGTGATTTCTATCTTAGACCAATTTTAATTTCTAACATTATAGCAAATTATATAAATAATATAAGATTGTCCTCCTCAATAATTATTACTTTAATTTGATTTATATTTCCAATATTGGCTTAAAACATAATCTATATCTTTAAATTATATCTAACAAATATCCATCATGTAAAAATTCTGTCTAGTGATTTGAAACATTTCAGCACGATTATAGTACAAACAGATAATTCTAAAAAGTTATATATAAAAAAAAATACAGACAAGTTCAATTAACTATTAACACGCTTTAAAGTTTTTAATAGTTTTAATCTGAATTTTTAAAAATATCATTTGCTTCAGAGAATTTATTTTGAACGGTAATTAATTATATAAATGTATATATGATAAAATGAGTACCATATATATATATATATATGGTGTTGGGGCCCCGTGAATACAAAAAAAATGTTTATGTATACGAAAACGAATGTGTGTGTGTGTGTGTGTGTGTGTGTGTGAGAGAGAGAGAGAGTGAGAGAGAGCACGAAAGAGGAAAGAGTGTGTGAACAAAATATTTCAAAAAAACGAAAAATCGCTGGCAGCTCAAATTCTACCTGAGACATCACCACAACATACATGAAGGTTTCGAACAAAATCTATCGACCGGACGTCTGAATTTACTAATTTTTTTTTTTTTTTTTTAGTTTTTCGAGCTCTGCTTTGGGATTGATACATAGGGCACTGCCACATAATATACTTATTCAGGTGAACAATTTTAATCCCAATTACCTCATTTAATATGTAATCTAAGCTAAACTCAACATTTAAAATAAATTTATTAATTATAATTTTAAAATGAAACGCACACACAACTTTCTCTTTCTGTATGTTTACAGAATTGTAATTGACCAATTTTATAATTAATATTATTCCAAAATTTAATGAAATTCGTCGGTATTTTTATGGAAGAAAATGGCGAAAATTTGAAGAAAAAAAAACAGTTCAGAAAAAGCGCGTCTTCCGCTTTACTAATTTGCTTAAAACTAGGAATTTTGGCAATCTATTTATTTCTAATTAATTTTGTTTAGATGGTAGAATTGTATAATCAACTAAGATAGCACTTTAGAGGAAAACATAACCCTATTCGTACCCCTAAAAATCTCCTTAAATGACTTTACGCGGTGAAATGTTGCAAATAAATATTGTAGCTTATTATATGTATAGTTTACATTATTAGTTTTAACAAAATCATGTGGAGCAGTTTTAGAGAAAATAACAGAAAACTGTAAAATGCTAGACTCAGTAAGAACGCACTTTCGATCATCCGAATGTCTTCAAACTCAGCAGTTTAACAATATATTTAATGCTAATTAATATTAATTACATGATAGAAATGTGTATTAAAGTGAAATAACACTTTAGAGGAAAACATAACCTCTACCTAAAGCCAAAAGAATTTTCTGGGAGATATGTATGGAAAGTTATAGCTCTTTATATGTGCAGTTATATGTAACAAGTTTAAAGAAAATCGTTGGGCGCCATTTTCGAGAAAATCACAAACAAAAAAGAGTGAAGAAAACCATTCGTTAAGTGGTATTTTTGGTGAATGAGTTTTGTCGTGTGTATAGTGGAAGAATGAATTGGAAAAATAATAGTTTTGGAAAATAGTTTAGTAAAATAATTTTATGAAAACGAGCTAGTTCAAATAGTGTATTTAAGTGATGGGAATAGAGCCAGGTACTACAATCTAGGTCAGTGCAAACAAAGAGACAAAGGGCAAGAAACAGTTAGGGTAAAACAATAAACTCCCTCCAGACATACCAGCATTATTTGAAAGGATTTGAACTATAAAGAGAAAGACATTCCTTCAAGACAGTCTGCATTCTGATTTCAAACAATCACAATCTGAAACAGAATTCGGCTAGAACACTTCAGGAATCAGTGCGAGATATAAGTTAAAACATAAGTTAAAAATTTTGTATTTGTAAATTCAACATTCAATTTTCAACTAACTCAAACGCACCAATTTAGTACTAATCGCTAAGTTCACTAAAATCCTTAGTAACTAGCCACAAAATTTCTGTGCCTCCTCGCGCACACAATATTGTTAGCCTTAAGAACAAAAATGTGTAAAGTTTATTGATATATTTAATTTAGTTGTTGCAATTATGGACATATTATTTTTGTTTCAGCACTAACAACTCCCGTATAAATTTATTCAACCATTTGATACTTGTAATTATTGCATTCTACGAGTATATTTCAATATTTTTAAATAATAATTTACAATTTATTTTATTTTGTCCTCTTACAACAGATGACAGTCTCTACTCACATAGTCTCCTGAAACCTTCGCGGGAAGAATTAGACATATCCAGTTCGCCATTAGCCTAAAAGCTCAAGCTTACCCAATCGAGGCCTTACATTTTATTTTTAGACGAACTGGCCACTGATGCGTTCCTAAAGTCACTTCCTCAACCGCTTCGTAATGAGGTACGAACAAAGCTACCTCAGAAATTAGACGAAGCATTTTCTTATGCCAATGGCCTAAAAGAGTACAGGCTTCGGAAACAAACCCTACAGTTTTCGCAGTCACCTAGAAAACTTCTAATCCCCGCGCACACTGATCTCCATGTCGTTTCTGCGGACAAATGCATTTCCAAAGAGAATGCCCGCATCTAAATAAAAGTCAGAAGCCACCATTAAAACCAACTCGTAGCGTTTTTAGTGAAATAAAGAACAGGTCCTGCCGCCACTGTTCCGGTCCACATTTTGACGTGGACTACAAAAATAAATCCCGACAAATAAAACCCCGCACTAACTTTGGCAAAGTGCCTATCAATTTTAATATTCCTAAAAATTTTAATCGCAGAGTATATAGCAATAATCGCTATAATAATAATAATAATAATGTTCGAGTTAATAATTCAAATAATTCACGATTTTACTCTTATCCAGGTAGATCCCAATATAATCAGAATGATAATAATTATGACGAAACTATAATAACCTTCAAAGTAGGTCCACTTGCCAATTTTGTTCAAAATTTGGACATACGGCTCGTAATTGTTTCCAAATACAGCCCAAAACGAGTTAGCCCTCAGTCGCTTTTTTGAAAACCTGATATTATGACCCGCTTCCATCAGTCCTGACTAACCAGGTAATACCTAATTATGTCACCACGTCCCATCATTTGCATGCGGACAAAGTCAAAAATTCCAAATTTTCTGGCAAATTCATAGTTTCGCAATTAAAGGCAATTTCCAATTAATACTCCGTAGATATGTCCTTACATTAAATAGAATAATTATTAATTTGCGTACAAGTACACAACACTTAATAAATTCAACATTCAATTTTCAACTAGTACTCAAACACACCAATTTAGTACTAATCGCTAAGTTCTCTAAAATCCCTAGTAGCTAGCCACAAAATTTCTGTGCCTCCTCGCGCACATAATAAGTAACACAACAATACATTGAATCTCTTGAAATTATTCTCATTCTATCACATTGCTCAAACTCTACATACTACACCACATGTAAATGTTATATGTAAGAATCTTGTTTGCCTTAAGAACAAAAATATGTAATGTTTTATGATATATTTAATTTAGTTGTTGCAATTATGGACATATTATTTTTGTTTTAGCACTGAAAACTCTCGTACCACGAGTTATAAATTTATTCAACCATTTGATATTTGTAATTATTGCACTGTATAATACAATATTTTTAAATTATAATTTATAACCAAGATGACCACGTAAACTTGTTTGATATTTCTGATGTAATGTAATCTTTAATACAGATTTGTTTAATTAACACATTTTTTCTGTTCCAGCGACGTCGATTTCAATCCAGAAATTAAGAATTTTTCAAATATTTGATATTGATTTAGTATAAATTTTTGATCATGATATACTTTTCAGTTAATAATTCATATTTTTTTTTGCGGATTTAATGGTGTAAAGCATTATGCTTATATTTGTTGAAATTATTGCGTACATATCCATAATATTTTTATGTTAGCTGTAGAATTTAAATTTATATAACCACTCTTTGCAGATCCAAACATCTTACATTGCATGCGCATGAATGTAATTGCTTGCGAATGAATATAATTGCATTAATGTTGCATGTTAATTACAATTGCATGCTAGATATAATTGCATGTTAGTTATAAGAATTTAAATTTAGGCATTTGTAATTCTATTAAGTCAACTTTCATAATTATTACCATGTTACTGAATGTAATAGGTATAAATTATTTTTTGAATTACTTAAGAGTTTTATTCATGTAGAGTCAATTCAAGAAAGTACATGCATCCCTTCAGTACCATCACCCAGGAGCCTACATTGATCACCTTGTCTACCCTTGCCAGTTACATCTTCATCAGAAACACTCTCATCCGCCAAGCAGTGATCGCCTATCAGCCTACCACCACAGCAACGCTCACTCACTTAAGCAGCGTTTGCTCCAGAAGAAGATGCCGGTAGTCTACTAAACACGACTCCCTTGTAGAGGCTGCACTTACCAAAGGATAACCTGCAAGCCGCTTCAACTCTAGATTATCTCCCAAAGTTTTTCGTGGCGAAAAATTTCTCCAGGAGGGGGGATAATGTGATGGATGCCAGAAATATAAAAATATATTTAATATGAAGTAATCAAAATTATGAAGAAAATGTGGCATTCCCTTGCAAAAGGACTATTCAGGTAGAAGACCACTATTGTCTTTTAGAATTCGTGAAATTGATAGCATTGTCTACTCCTTCTTCTCACAGGAGAAGATTTGAAATAACAATTAGAATACATTCCTTCAAGATAGTCTAAAACAGACAATCAAGCTCTCTTAGAATCAGTGGAAGTTTAAGTTATAACATAAGAGTTTATTCCAACTAATTTCAGTATACTTATAAGCATATTATTGTGATATTGTGAGGATTAAATTCTTTAGGAGAATAATATAACTATTTTAAAACCAGAGGTGCTCTCTTGATTATTACTAATACTTCTCTCTTAAACATATATACTTACAAGCTCCTTTACTAAACCGCTCGAGCTGCGACAACTGCTACTACAAACACACAACAACTCAATCACACCAATAACATTTCATGTAATAGTGATATGTTTAATTAACACTTGTTTAATCCACATTTTTTCTGTTCCAGCAATGAGGATTTCCATCCTGAATTCATAGAAATTTTAACTAGTTGAGATTCATTTAGTATACATTTTTGTACATGATATACTTTTTATTAATAATTTCTATTTCTTTTTTCAGAATTAACTGTGTAAAGCATTATGCCTATATTTGTTGAAATTATTGAGTACAATATATCCATAATATTTTTAAGTTAGCTGTTAAAATTTAAATTTATATAACCACTCTTTTGCTGATTCAAATACCTTCATCATCTACACCATTGCATGAAAATTCCTTGTTAATTATAGTTGCATGTTAGTTATATATGCATGTTAGTTATATATGCATGTTAGTTCTAAGAAATTAAAATTATCAATCATGTATTTATGTATAATTTAAAATTTTGTTGAATATCTTTTATGGATCATTTTCCGATACACAAGATTCTACCAAAGGAAAAGATCTTCATCTTCTCATACCCTTTGCGATCGCACATCCTTGCGCATCATTGCTCGCTTAATACACCAAACAAATTTTTTTTTTTTCTTTGATATATTATTGTGTATCTATGTGTTATAATATTTTTGAATTACTTAAGCTTTTTTTTTCTCGTTCATATAGAGCCACTCAAGAATTCAAGAAAGTACATGCACCCCTACAGTACCAGCATTCAGAAGTAGAAGTCTACATTGATTGCCTTGCGAGTTACTTCTTCATGAGCAATACTCGCACTCGCTAATCCGTGTTCGCTTATCACCTTACCACAACAGCAACGCTTTCCCACTCAAGCAGCGTTCGCTCGAGAAGAAGACGTTCCATCACCAGAGCAATGCTCGATCACAGCGTTAGCTCAAGAAGAAGACGTTCCATCACTAGGGCAACGCTCATCACTACGTAGCGTTGCTCGAGAAAAAGACTTCAAACCCCAGAGCAACCTCACACATTCAAGCAGCGTTTGCTCCAGAACAAGATGACTGTAGTCTACTACACACGACTACCTTGCAGAGGTTACACACGCCTCTCGCCATACAAGAGGATAACCTTCAAGCGTCTAAAACTCTAAATTACCTCCCAAATTTTTCGTGCTGAAAAATTTCTCCAGGAGGGGGGATAATGTAGGGAAAGAACGAAATGGAAAAATAATAGTTTTGGGAAATAGCTTAGTAAAATAATTTTGTGAAAATTATCTAGTTCAAATAGTGTATTTTAGTGAGCCAGGTACTACAATTTAGGTCTTTGCAAACCAAGAGACAAAGGGGAAAAAACAGTTAGGGTAAAACAATAAAACTCCCTCCAGACATACCAGCATTATTTAAAAGGATTTGATCAATGAGGAGAAGACTTTCCTTCAAGTCCGTCTGCATTCTGCTTTCAAACAAGCACAGTCTGAAGCAGACATCCTGCTAGAACACTTCAGGAATCAGTGCCAGATATAAGTTAAAACATGAGAGTTTATTCCAACTAATTTCAGTATACTTATAAGCAAATTATTGTGATATTGTAAAGTTTGAATTCTTTTAAAGAATAATATATTTATTTCAAAATAGAATAATTATTTCAAATTTTTTTTTTTTTTTATTTATTCATCTTAAGATACAAAATCTTGTTGGACAGAGTTCACACTACATAATTAACAAACAAACTTACATGATTATGAACAAACTTAATAATTAATAAATGAATAAACAAAGAAGATAAAAATAATAATAATAATTTCCTTCAAATGAAAACATAAATTTAGCCTTTGTACATTAACAGACTGAATAATATTTCTCGTTTACACACACAAACACAAGTACATTTTTTAATTTGTAAACACTAAATTTAAATTTATCCAAGTTACAGCAACCACGCTAAAACAGGGCATACTTTTCTTGTATATTCAGGGTACAATAGCAAATAGTAAATGGGTCATTGACCCAAACAAAAAGAGCGTAATCTACATATTTTATAAAAATAATTATAAATCCATACGGCTTTATTTTTTGTATCGATGTTTAATACTTCAAAGTAGTTGCTTGCATTTAATTTTTTTTAACACCTAAATTTGTAAATAGTATTTCTCTTAGTGGCGTGTACAGAGGACAAATCACCAATAAGTGATAAAGATCTTCCATTTCCATCATATTACAAATTTGACAAATTTCTGACGGGTTTATCTCGTATATATTTATGTTTAAAATTACTTGTATTACAAGTTCTCAATTGAGCTATTACTGTTGTGACATTATGGGGTAATGGAAGTGTTAAATAGAATTGCGAGTTACTGTATTGATATTCAATATTTAGTAGTTTGTAAATATAACAGAAGGTACTTTGTTGTACACGTTGTATATCATTATCCAATAAAAATGTCTCGTAATTGGCCAAAATTGACGAAAATTCTTTCTTTAATGTTCCGAAATTTAAATCACAACGATTTGCATTAAAACTGCCATATTGCATTAAATGCTTGAGTTGGGACCACCAGTTATATTTCAAAATATTGTTTGGTTTACTGTCCAACTCAAACAGTTTATGGAAACAAATTGAAGGGTACCTTCCATTTTCAGGATTTTTAGTAGCCACTTTAAAGACACTTTCAGGACAGAATGTGAAACAGGGAGTATCCCTGCTTCCATTCTTACCACATGATGCGGAGTGCTCACCGGTAAAGAAAGAATTCTCTTATAAAATCGTGTAAATGCTGGCTCTAGTACATGTAGATAATTCAATGCAATGACTTGAGTACCATATAACAACGAGTTTAAAGTAAGCGATTGGAAAAGTTTCTTTCGAACTTCCCAAGAGTTACATTTCATATGACCTAATAATTTAATTAGTGCACCAAAACCTGTATTAGTTTTACTTATAGAGCATTCTACTGCCCGCCTGAATAAGCCAGAATTACTGAACACGACACCTAAATAACAGTATTGTTTACATTCATCTATTATAGATCCTCCATATTTGATATATTAGACTTGGCCAATTTACCTCTATGAAATACGACCACCTTGGTTTTCTCTACATTTACTTTTAACTGATTAATTTCACAATAATTCCTTAATATATTTAACTTATTATTAACATCCGTTATTGAGTCACAAAACAACGCAAGATCGTCCGCATAAAGTAAAGACAAAATATCTGTATCATTCGTTATTCTAATACTACAAACATTGTGTTTTCTAATAAACTGCTCCATATCCGATATATATGTATTGAATAGTATCGGCGAAAGCGATTCGCCTTGCAGAACACCCTTTGAGATATTAACACTCGGTGTAAAGCCGAAATTAGTTTTAATCTGTATTGATGCATTAGTATACAAGCTTTTTAGTACTCTCACAAATTTGCCGCTGACTCCAAATCTATAAAGTTTCTCCCAAAGTAGAGAGTGGTTTATACTATCAAAGGCTTTTTCATAATCGATGAACACAACAAACAATTTGCCTTTATTCTGCCATTGTTTTATTTGGATTAGGGAGCTCAGTACGAAAATATTATCTATGCAGCTTCTATTAGACCTGAACCCTGACTGAGCTTCCGGAATTATATTGCTTTCGTCACACCACAGTGTTAGTCTATTCAGTAATATTTGCGTGAAAACCTTAGTGACGCAACTAACTAATGCAATGGGTCTATAATTCGTTAATTCAGTAACACTACCCTTTTTATGCATCATAGTGAACAATATTTTTTTCAAGGAAGTAGGTATTTCTTCTAAGTTTAATATTTTATTAAAATACACCTTTAAATATAATAACCAATTATTTGGCAAAAACTTGAAAAATTCATTCTGCCATTCAAAATAACAATATTGTAATCATCGAATAATTCTAACAAATTTTTACCATTGGAATTTACAGTTACATCTTTTGATCTTCTCTCTCTATTTATGCTACATCGTTTTCCCACAAATAGACTCTTTGGAAACTTCTGTAGTGCCGTAATTCTACCGTTCATGTCGCCAAGCAATAATACATTCTTATTAGTGTATTCTTCCATTAGCAAACTTAATGTAACAAAATCCCGCCGCCAATGATTGCAGTTCAAATAGATTGGTATAATATAAGATATCACTAGGAAATGAATTTTAACTAGATCATATTCACCATCATTTAGAAACTCCACATAACGTGATACCCTATTAACTCTCTTTATACCAAATAAACATCCGCCACTCGCTCTACCAAACCGCGAATCACGCACGGCGGGAATCCATTTTAAATGAAAATCAAGAAATAAATTATTAAAGTGGCCAATTCTATTTACCTCAACAAAAGTTTCCAACAAAAAGAAAACCTCAAAAAATTCAATATAATTAATGAATTGCCAATCAGACTTTTTATTCGACAAACCATCAACATTATAACACAAAACATTTAAATTGTTATTAATAATAATAGATTCTTTAGTATAATTCTTAATCGGACACGATTCTTCCTTCACATTAGATATCACAACACTTTTCAATAAACACTTACTTTCAGCCACAAAATTAGCCAGGCTCGATTCGTAGCCGGAACAGGTACCTTCTTTTTCTGCCGCTGGTTGCTATCTTCGGGGACTCCCTTCTGCTTTCCTCTTCTTAAACAAATTTTCACTCTTACTAGAACTTTTCCGACCTAACCACTTTAATGAAGGCTCACTTTTGGACTCACCATTCTTCCTCTCCTTGGCAGTACGATGTTTTACTGTCCTAGTTTTTTCTTCTTTCTTCTTTATTTCTCTTTCTTTGCCCGATTCATCAACTTCAGAAGTAGCCGAAGTAGTACCAGACAACAGATCTTCAAGTTCTAGCTGATTGAGTTGCTCTAAAGTGTACGGTTCATTATTAATAATTAATTTATCGTACCTTAAGAATGCTCTGCAGTTTAAATTTCTAGCCTTATGCATATAAGGCAGTAGTTGCTTCCTCACTCGTCTCACCTCATAAAGATAATCTTGGGAAATACTAACCTTTGTTCCTTTCAAGTTTCCAGATACTTTAGCACCTCCATCTTTTTACGAAAAGCAACAAACTTGACCAAAATAGGTCTTTGTGCCTCTTTTCGGCCAATTTCGGCCGATTTTATTGACAAACACATCTAATTGGTCTTGAAAATTACTAACTTTCAAATCCAATTTCTGTATTTGTTTATTCATATCATTTTTTATTTCCTCTAATTTATTCATCATATCTTTAAAACCTTCTGCCATTTTTTGTTTTTAATAAGAAAGAAAATAACAGCAGAAAACAAGCCAAAAAGAAAATTAAAAAAAAAAATATTAATTGTTAATTTTATATAGCCCAAAAACTATAATTCTTACTACCACGAAGATATTCCGGCCGCAGTCTATTGAGAATGTCAGAGCGAGAGGGACAAAGATAAGTCTCCCACTACTGCACAGTTGTAAGCACGCCTCTTCTATTGTTCAAACGATACTACAAAATATATAAATATTTACCAATTTCTTTAGATAATTGCCTACAACTTATCCACTCTTGGATTTAGCTAAATATTTTACAATTCATATGACCTTGACAAATTGTTCATATGCAATTATCTTCGAAACTACTCGATAAAAAACAACGAAATTTCACAGAAACATAGAACTTACTTTTATCAAACAATAAGCAAAAAATTATCCAATTACGGTTAACCGAAGTGCTTCAAAAACCAGATATTTATAGAGCACGAAGTGTACACTACCAGACTCACAGCACAACCAAGATGTGCTACACACATACACTCACCCGCACGCGCAAATTTTTCACAATGAAAAATTTCTTCAGTAGAGGGGATAATGTAAAGAGAGCAAACAGCAACCAAAGAGAGCAAGAGAATCTCAACCACTCTCTCGGACTGGAGTGGGAGAAGCTGTATAAATATAGCGACAGTCCATAAACACAGTTAAACACAGGGAAATCAGTTCAGTGCATCCAATCGCTACGTGTCATTCTCTTACCACTCAACCTTAAACATTCATCCATTGTAAAGTCCAGGCAGTCTGTGTCTCATTATTAATATATCAGTTAACCAGTGTTAACCAAGTCTTCTTCTTAACTCATCAAACAAAACAATTCTCTCCATTCAACACATCCATTATACCCCCTTTGCTATATATGGCCAAAATATAGCAACTCTTTTTATTATTATTTTTTTTTTTTTTTTTTTTTTTTAAAGGCGTCTCAACATCTGTGGTCATTTGTGCCCGGAGCCTTCTCAGTGCACTGCCGGCCTCCGGACAGTGTTCTCCCGTTACAGACAACACTGTCCATCACCGAACAGTGAGCTGTAGGGGCTCCTAGGAAGAAAAAATCTAAGGGTAGCACAGCTGGATTCGAACCCGTGATCTCCGCGTTGCTAGTCCAGTGCGCTACCACTGAGCTAATCCCTTCCCTTCAAAATGTTATTAATATAATATTCAAAAATTATACTATACTATTTATAATTATATTATTAAAAAAGAAGTCGATAATTATTTTTTTATATAAACTTACGACATTTTAGATTCTCTAATCTGAAATCTATAATTATTTTTTTTTTTTTTTTTTTTTTTTTTTTTTTTTTTTTGCGCATCGACTGCCATGGTCATTAGCGCCTCCACTCGTTTTAACGCTTTCTCGTTCTATGGCCACTCGAGCTGGGATGGCACAGGTTAACCTGTGTGGCTTCCACACACAACACCTTGCTCAGCAAGGCAGGGTGGAGCCACAGGTATTCGAGGATCTACCCACACATCCCCTCTTATATCATCGATCTAGTCGACGAGGAGGAGTGTGGGTTAATTGTTTGTGCCATCCCTTATTTTATTAATAACTGGGGTCGACTCTAATGTAACAAAAATTACTATTTATTCATTAAGCTATATATAATAAAGGTGTTTATTAAGAGTATTATTTACAAAATAAATTGCTATCTTTAATTAATAATTAATTATAATACAATAATATCGTGGAAGAGGCTATTTACTGTACAACATGGATGTGCAGTACTTTAAACTAATGTTCCTGCACATCTTAAAATGATCAAAATTAAGTCTAACTTAAAGCTATGGGGTTGAAATACTTTTATAAATTTTCTTTCAACCCCTGATAAAAGAAAACCTACTCTAAACATTCATGCCAGCACTCTCGCCAATAAATACTTTCAGACTACTAAAAATACCATTCACGCTAAAAAATACATTCTCGCCAATAAATACTTTCATACTACTAAAAGAAAAACATTCATACTAATAAATACTTTCTCGCCAATAAATACATTCAGACTAATAAAACACATTCACGCTTATAAATACATTTTCTCAAATAAATACATTCATGCTAATATTCATTCATACTATGCATTCACACAAGGGGAAAGTACTCGATATTCCTTTCCCCTTTATAATAAATAAACTAACCTAATTGGGTGAAGTACTCAATATTCCTTCACCCAGATTCACTTAATCTAAGTACTAACCTAAATTCTATTATATACATTTATAGATCTTAAATAAGTAAATAGCCTCCTTGTGTAAGGAGAACCCTCGTGTAAAATAGCGCGCTTGTCATATGGCAGGCCTGCTTCTTCCCGTTGTGTACGCAGAGCCTGACATCCTACCAACACATGTGCCACCGTCAGCCTTTCTCGGCATCGAGGGCACCTCGGTCTTCTTTCACCAATAAGGAGGTGCCCATGTGTCACACGTGTGTGACCAATCCTTAGCCTCGTAAGTATAACTGATTCATGCCGCGGGTAAGTCTCGACTGTAGCATTTCGCACACATGGCTTAATTTCTTTTAATTTTTCATTTGTTCTGTCCCACTGACTTTGCCATTTTTTATTTATAACATTTTTCATGAAAATTTGTAAGTCAGTGGGACGCACAGGTGTGACAACTTCAGTATAAGTGGAGGCAGCTCGTTTGGCTGCCTCGTCCGCCTTTTCGTTACCGGACACACCAATGTGGCCCGGCACCCAGGCGAACGTCACCCTTTGACCATGTGCGCTTAGTTGAAACAGCAAATTGTATAACTTTATGACCATTGGGTCTGTCGAGAATTTATCCCGGAGAGCCATTAATACGCTTAATGAGTCCGCCAATATTAGTGACTTATTATATCTTTTTTCTTTTATCAAGTTTATGGCCTGGCAAATTGCGAACATCTCTGCTGTGTACACGGTTGCATACTGAGGGAGTGTCCAACTCAGGGTAACTCCCTCCGTGTACACGGCGCTACCCACGCCGTCGCCTATCTTCGACCCATCTGTAAAGATAGGTCGGAAATCGTTATAGAAGTTTAACAGTTGTAATAAGTTTTGTCTATAGACGACGGATGGTGTTTCTTCTTTTTTGTATATTGCCAGGTCCATGCGAACGCTTGCGGAAGGTAATAACCAGGGAGGTGTGAGAGCAAAGCCCCAACCCTCCACTGGCCCAAACTCGATTCCCTCCGCTTCTAACATTTCTAGAGCTCGGACCCCGAGGGGTCGCGTCCGCGAACGTTGATGGCGGAATTCTTGTTCATGTGGGCTCTCGAATATGGTGTGAAATAACGGATGAAACCGCTTTCCCCATATTCCGGCGATGTAGGTCAGGGTAAGCTGTTCTCTTCTAAGCTGAGGTGGTAGCATCCCCGACTCTACATAGAGGCTCTGTAAAGGACTGGTTCGGAAGGCGCCTGTGAATAACCTAATACCTTCATTGTAAATTCTATCTAATAACTTCAGGCGTGACTTGCGCGCTGAGCTAAATATTGGCGCTCCATATTCCAGTTTGGAGCGAGTAAGTGCGATGAAGATACGCTTTAAGATCTCCCGCTCCGCACCCCATTTATAGCTGCCAAGAAATTTTAAAATATCGAGGGTTCTCCTTGCTTTCTTACATGTATAGTCTATATGATCCTGCCAGGTTAACTTAGTATCGAATATGAGGCCCAGGAATCGGATGCTTTCCTTGTATTGAATTGGTGTGCCATCCAGAAACAAATTGGGAGGGCTATGCTCATGCCTCAACCGGCAAAAGTGTAGGCACACCGTCTTTGTCCTAGAGAATTTAAATCCGTTCCTAGAAGCCTCATCAGCCACTCTGTCTATTGCCTGTTGTAAGGTTTCTTTGACCTCGCAGAGATCAGCCCCTGATAAATAAAGTGCGAGGTCATCAACATATAAAGATACTTGGAGTGGGTCACCTACAACTTCGGCTAGACAATTAACCGCCATCGTGAATAAAGTAACACTCAGTACCGACCCTTGAGGTATTCCATTTTCAAGATGATGTGGGTCCGAAAGGACCGACCCCAGTCGCACTCGGAACCTTCGTGACTCTAAAAAGCCACGGAGGAACCTCGGCACTTTCCCTCTCAACCCCCATTCGTGACATCCGCAGAATCGCTTATTTCCACGTTGTATCGTAAGCCTTCTCAAGATCGAAGAACACGACCAGCACATGCTCTCTACGCATAAATGCGTTTTGCACATAGACCTCGAGACGGCTCATCTGATCCAACGTAGAACGATATCTGCGGAATCCCGCTTGATGCTGGCTGTAAAATCCTCTTGTTTCTAGTACATATATTAATCTATAATTGATTATAGATTCGAGGACCTTACTCAAGCAGGTGGTCAACGAAATAGGTCTGTAACTAGAGGGATCACTAGGGTCTTTCCCTTCTTTGGGGATCGGTACAATCACTGCTTCCCGCCAACCATCAGGGTATTGACCGGTCTCCCATATGCTGTTGTACAGCCTAAGAAGGCTTTCCTTTCCAATAGCGTTCATATTTTTAATCATGGCATATGGGATTCCATCCACCCCTGGAGAAGTATCTTTGAATGTTTTTAAAACATTTTCTAATTCTTGAATTGTCAGCGGTTCATTATAAGCTTCATTGATAGCGGTTTCAAAGTCGAGTGGTTGTCTCTCCACGTCACCTTTTCGCCGGAGGAATTCGGCCGAGTAACCTTGTGTACTAGAAACTTGAGAAAAATGTCTGGCAAAGGCCTCAGCCACGTCTCTCGGCTCAGTGACGACGACATCGTTAGTTATTAGAGCTGGTATCGACGGGATTCTGCGCCCACCAGAGAGGGATCTTACCTTATCCCACACCTCCTTTAACGTCGTAGATGTAGATATCTTTGACACATAGGAGGTGAGGGTTACCTTTTTTGCTTCTTTGATTATAAGCTTCTCTCTGGCTCTAAGTCTTTTAAATTTTATTAAATTCTCCTCCGTCGGATACCTTTTAAATTTATTCAGGGCCTGCTTTTTTGCCACATTGGCTGCTTTGCACTCCGGAGTCCACCAGGGGACGGGTTGTCTTGCGATTTTCCCGCCAACCCTAGGTATGGTACTGCCGGCTGCATGAATCAACGCCTTTGTGAATGTACTTGCATCGTGGGTGACATTTCCTGTAGGGGTGGGTGTCACCACTTCGGCGGCATAAGCAGGCCAATTTGCCCTTTTGATGTCGTATCTCCAAGGTATGATATAATCTGACCTGGAGATGGAGGTCGATACTAAGATTGGAAAATGATCACTATGGTATAGTTCATCTAGCGTGGTCCATTCAAAGCGAACTGCAATGGTGGGTGATGCCATACTCAGGTCAATTGCACTAAAGTCAACCGAGTGTGCATTAAAATGTGTTGCTTCACCACTGTTGAGGAGCGTCATATTAGCGTTGTCTATAATCTCCTCAAGAGTTCTGCCTCGAGCATCAGTTCTAACTGACCCCCACCAGGTGTTGTGACTGTTGAAGTCTCCCATCAACAACACCGGGGCAGGGAGCTGCGAGAGCAGATTCTCCAGATCACCCCTCCACCAGAAGATATCCGGCAGGTATATACTAACTAACGTGATCTGCAGTGGTGTGGCTAGGCGCACGGCAACAGCTTGTAGGTTAGTTTCCAGGGTTAGCCGTCTGCTGGGGATATTATCCCGTACACAGACGGCCACACCACCGTGCGCCCTCCCACCTGGGGCAGGTTGTACCTCTTTGCTATATACGACATACCCAGGGATTCTCAAAAATTGCCCTGGACGAATCTTTGTTTCCTGGAGGCACAACCCAAAAGGACGTTGTTCCGCCACCATTCGGCGTAGTCCTTCTATATTACTCGTATAGCCCCGCATGTTCCATTGAAGAATGGACTCACACATATATATATTTGAAGATAGTACCTGGCACAATCGTTCTAATACCTAATGAAAGCATATTTACAAGTGTTATTGTATTATTTTTGACATTACTAAAAGTGTTACATGTATTCATTAGTACATAATGTATGAGATATGGATGCTGAATCATAAGAATCGTCTGTTTAATCAGTGGCACAATTTTTCCTGGGTTTGCCCTTGGGCCAACCCTTCTTTCTTCGTCTGGGAGGTTGATCTGATGTATTCCCTCCCTCCGATTCTGAGGCTTCAATGTCCGTTCCCATTTGCAGCCATTGCTGTTTTGGAGAGCGGACACTGTCGCCGGAGGACGTTTGAAGGTCCTTCGTAATTTTTACCCTTCTCCTTATTGGGAAGGATGATGGCAATAAAAATGTGGGTTCTTTCCTCCTAGGAGAGCGTTTTGGTGGGCTCACCACCTTCCACTCCCCTTCGGAGGGGGCCATTTGCTTAGGTGGAATTAATCCCACCATTGTGCCACACCCACTGGTTGTGGGAGTGGTTATTGGCAGCCTTTCGGCTACCAGAACCCCCAAAGGGGGATCTTGTTTTGGTGGCGGGATTTCTCCCACCTTTATAGTAGTTCCCCTTATGGCAGGGGAAGAATTGGGTGGTGGGATTTCTCCCACCTTTATAGTAGTTCCCCTTATGGCAGGGGAGAAATTGGGAGGCGGGATTTCTCCCACCTTAACGATGGTTCCCCTAAAAGCGGGGGAAGAACCTCTAATTGTTTGCCCTTGAATCTGGGCAGGGGCTAGACATTGTGCCACTGAAGTGGGTGCCCTCAATTTTTCTGCAAAGGTAACTTCTTTGGAAACGTAGGATTTACTTTCACCAATGCCTTAGCCTCATGGTAGGGCAATTGTTGCAGTGTCTTAACTTTCTGTATTTCTTTTTCCTTCACTAGAGTCGGGCACCCGAGGATCTGGCAGTATGGTCTCCGCCACAGTTTACACATATTATTGGCGGTGTACACTCTCCTTCATGCTTAAGTTTTCCGCATATGCAAACCGCATCAGTAGCTTTACATCTTGCAGATGTGTGTCCGAACTTTTGACAATTGAAGCACCTCATTGGTGAAGGGATGTAGGGACGCACCTTAAGCTTGTAGAAGGCTGCATCTATCGTCTGTGGTGGCTTCGGACGATCGAAGGTGAGGACAAGAGAAGCGGTATCCACTAGGGATCCGTCCTGTCTTCTCTTTATCCTCCTCACCTCTATTACCCCTTGCTCTGCCAGACCCTCTTTTATGTCCTCAATCGAGCTGTTTAAAAAGTCCCGACAAGTGATCACACCCTGTGAGCTGTTTAACCTCTTGTGGGGACTTGTCTCCAATTCAGCATCCATATATTTTTGCAAATTCAAGATAGCCTTAGCTTGTATGCGATTCTCAGCTTCTATGCAGATAGAGCCATCATTGAGTTTTTTGACAGTTCTCATTTTCCCTATAATACTCTTAATAAACTTATGCAGTTTGAACGAACATTCATTTGAGAATGTTTCTTCTTTTTTCCTAACTATAAAAAATCGACCCCAATTATCTTCATCTAAATCGATAAATTTTATACCTACCTCAGTTGTCTTCCTGTGGCCTCCCTTGGCTTTCTTCCTCGGCGGAGAAGAAGGGTTGTAGGGTTGCAGCGTAAACTGCATCCCAGAAGAAAGTTTTCCGTGGTCGCTGTCCGTGTCCATGCCAGGTTTGAAGCCAGTTAAATCCGATTGGTTAGGGGGAATGGGAGACTGGAGGGTGGTGGAAGTAGAGGGGATGGTGACAGGAACATTTTGGGTTGAGGTGAGAAGAAGAGGATTAGTTGGTGTAGGGAAAGGACTGGAGAGAGGAAATTGGGAATTAGAAATTGATGGGCTGGGCCCAGAAAAATTATGATTATCCATGTTAATCATATAAGTTTCATCGAGATCCGTGGTCCCGCCTCCTCGGACGATCAAATGCACCCGGTTACTGTCCGGGTAGACCATCGCACCTCGATATAGTCGGGTGCCGCGGAAGACAGCGTTCCAATACTGAAGCATCGACCCGTGCCCCCGCGGCCCCCCTCCTAACCCTAGGAACCCGCCTGAGGCGGAATTCCCTAGCCTTCCTGGAGTCGGGCTATCCCCCAGGTAGAGCTCTCGGGTGAAGCCGAGGCCGAAGACATGTGTTGGGATCGGACGCCCGCAGGTCGTCGTCTCCCTCAATGCCCAGGATCCCCTTTTCCACCCTAGCCCCAAAGCCTCGTGCCGGCAAGCACGAGGGAGAGATATTTATACTCCGAGCTCTCAACGAGTGCGTGGCCTTGTTCATGCAGTGTGTGTGGTCGTCTGTAAAGTGTCGAGTGTTCAGGTGTGAGTGAGTGTGTGTGGTGGGGAGCTCAAGTTTACCTGTGGGTGCGCTGTACCCAAGTAGTTGCACAATCAACTACCTCTGCAGGTCCTATGTGTTGTGTGTAGTGTCAAGGGTGTCAGTATGAGCGTATTGTAGTGTTGTTAGGCTGGGAAACCCGCAGGGACGCCTAGATCCCTGAAGAAGTGGCTAGTCCACTTCCCCCTACGGGGAGATATAATTATTATTATATTATTATTATTATTATTATTATTATTATTATTATTATTATTATTATTATTATTATTATTATTATTAAATGGCCTTAGCTTTTCGCCATACGGGATAAATTGGACAATAATACATTTGTTTAAAATACATTAAATACGATTTCTTTTTTCTTTTAGAAATAGCAATAACTAATTAAACAAAATTTAATAAATAAAAACTAACTGAATGGTAACTTTAATTGCTTGTAATTTAAAACAAGTTCATAAATTAGTTTATAAATTTCTATATTATTACAAAAAATTATTTCTTCATAGTGAAAGGGTGATGTCAGGTATTTATACAAGTGATTGAATAAAATAATTCTTTCACTTTCATATTTTGGGCATAACATTCTAATATGTTTAAAATCTTCTGGCTTATTACAAGAAGCACACAACGGTGAATTCCTTATACCGATCTTATGGAGATAAGCTTGACATAAGGCACGATTCGATCTAATTCGACAGATTGTTGTGACCAAGTGTTTGCTCATACCTATATACCCTATATTTTTGATAGGTATGTCTAAAAGCGTTCTTTAGTTTAATTAGTAATCGTATGTGGTTTGGAAGTTCGGTGTATAGCAGCTGAGTAGTCGTTGAAGGGATACTATGTTTTGCAGCAATATTGATCAATTTTGTAAATTGGTTCGTAGCCCTTTCTAAGGAAGGAATGTCGGAGGGAATATTGAGAAGGTTTGTGTTAGCGTTGATAATGTCTTTGAGTTTCATCCAGTCTGCTCTGTGATAGTTTAGTCGTGTTATAGGCGGAAGTTTAGTGTACGTAGTGAGTAAGTTTACTAAGACAGGATTATGATCGGAGCTAAGTATAGGGAGACTTTGTGGAAAAGTGTAATTTCTGATATTCTTGACAAGCATTATGTCAATGACGCTGGGCTGACGGGGAGAAGGAGGATAGTAGGTAGGTATATCTGGAGTGACAATGGCGAAATTGTGCTGTAATGAGAGATCAAGGAGAGTCTCACCTGTTGGATTATTAGAGCTGCAGTTCCAGGCTGAGTGTTTGGCGTTAAGATCGCCTAATATTAGTACCTTTCCGTGAATAGATAGGAGGTCCAATATGTCACTGGGGCTGATTCTTCGGAGAGGAGGTTTGTAACAAGAAATTATTACTACAGGCATATTTTCTAAAAATACTTTAACGCCTACAGCTTCGATAGATGAGATTGAGGGTAAAGTAATGGATTCGTGGTCGATGTTAGCTTTGACAGCTATTGCTACACCTCCACCATGTGTATTCCTGTCATTTCTATGAATACGAAAACCAGGAAGTTTAAACCTTTGGTTAGGATTCAGTTTGGTTTCGCATAGACAGCAAACGTCTATACGCCTCTCTGCGAGTATTTGAGATAATTCATTGGCTTTATTTTTAACAGAATTAGAATTCCATTCAAGAAGTCTACACACATTGCTAGGTTTCATTAAATAAAATTTAAAAGAATACTATTAAGCAGTGGTATTAATCGAATAACAAACATACACCTTCGATTAAGGCAGCTATTTTGGACAAGGGATCTTGGGAGCATTTAATTTTTGTGACAGTTGATTTTATGACATTGACCAATTTTTGAATATTAAACATATTCCTAAAGTCTTGAAAAAGAGAACTAAGACTAGAGTTTTGCTGTTGTTGTGGATTCGGTAATCTCCCAGCAGAAGGCCAAGGTTTGGGCTGAGTTAGCTTGAGCTGATGAATGAGAGGAGAGTTGAGGAAAATCAGCAGCGTTGTAGTTGAAACGATGTCGATTATCTGAGCTGCGCGTCGAGAGGCGTGTGCGAGGCCTGTTTCGCTTCTGTTCTGCCTCCTGAATGGCAATGCAGTTTTGGTCTGTTGGCTTGTGGTTGCCGCCGCAGTTGGCACATTTGAGTGCACTTGCTGTCTCTCTGAAAGGGCAGCTAGAGGAGTTGTGTTTATCAGCACACAACTCACAGACTGGTGTTTTGAAGCAGTTCTTTGAGAGGTGTCCAATACTCTGACAGTTGTAGCAAATAGTAACTGCATTTCTACTTTTATATTTTTGCCACTGAATTCTGCATTGAAGAATAGTTTTAACCGCAGTAATTTCTTTGAGAGTTGTATTCGGGCCAAATGTGACAGCAAACACTGGTAGTCTCTGAGAAACTATGGCTGAACCCTTGTGCTCTTTTTTAAGAAACTGAGTGACATCGACTACATTGAGATTTTTGCTTTCTAAATCTGCTTTGATTTCTTCCTGAGTTAACGCCGAAGGAAGAAAAACAATCATTTTGGGTCCAAGATCAGAAGGAGGTGAATATGTATGAAATTCAATACCAGATTTCTTTAAGAAATCTTTAAGAAATTGTAGTCGTTCAGGTTTTGAGTATACACGAGTACTCTGTCGTTTTTTATTTTAAATTCAATTAACCCAATTATTTTGGACTGTATAAATCTTAAAGTATTATTATGATTTTTAAATTGTGAATACATCACAATGGGTGGCATTTTAAATGCAGGTTTTGGCATTTTGTTAATTTGGTGCTTATTTGGCGAATTACGTTCTTCTGATTCATTTTCAGATTCATCGTCCGAAGAGAGAACCGCATATTTATTTGAAATAGGAATACCATTAGAAGGTGATTTAGGACTGTTGGCGAGTTTGCGTTTTTTAATGCGATCGTAAATAATTGGTGTGAAGCAGTCATTATTAGTGGCAGCAGATGTAGATTGAGATGAATCCATTTTTAATGGTTGAATGCCTAGATTAGATTGCTCTGGATTGTCTGCCGAGTACATGTTGCACAGCCCTAATAGGTAACTCCCGCAGTGGGAGCCCGCGGGCGACTGACTAACTGACAGACGGCCAACTGTAACCGCACTATTTAATAAATAAAAATAGCAAAAAGTACTCACACTTTGAGGTTAGCCGACAATAAGTCACTCATAGCACTTAAAAAGGAATTTCACAAAATTTTGACTTACACGTTATTGGTCAGCGAAAATGGTATTTTCTTATTTCAAGAAATGACATTAATTTACACAATCAGACCTTTTAAAGTTTAAGAAGATAAATAGACAAAACATTAAGCGAATTGTATGCTTTGGCTATCAGCTGATTTCTGAGACATTTATGTGACATTGAAGTAATGTACAACGTTTGTGAGCGCTAGCTGTAGTATAAAATTTGAACTTTGTCACACGTCCAAACTCTACGACCGACAAACTCTTTACTTTAAAGTGCAATTTATTTTTATTAAAAGTAACATTTTTCTCCCTGGCCCGAGATACTACTTTACTTGAAATTTTGTCATTTTCTTTTTCCGAATTGGCATAAATTAAAATATCATCAAAATAAATAATTATTCCCTCGATTTCTCTAAAAATCTCTACATTTCTTTTTTGAAAAATCTCAAGACCGCAACACAACCCAAATGGTAATCTTTTAAATTTATAGTAACAAAAGGCTTGGAAAAAGTACATAAATTGCTTGATTTAGAATCTAATTAATACGATAGACCGTCTTTCAGGTCTAATATAGAAAATATCTTCGCACCTGAAAGTTTTGCCGAAATTTCCTCAATTGTTGGCATTAAAACCACATCTCTCTTTATTATTACTTTGTTCAATTCTTTGGGGTCATTGCACAACCTCAGAGATTCGTCCGACTTTTCTACAATGACTAAATAATTTACCCAACTCTTTGGTTCACAGTGCTCTATTATATCTCTACTTTTTAAATCGTTTAATTTGTCTTTTATCTTAAAAGGAATTATTCAAGGGGGTTTTATTGTATGCGAAGCATTGTGCATAAACCAGGAAACGAGCCTGTTCCAACAAAGAAATCACTAATTTTATTAACAAATTCTGATTTACTATTAAAACCTTTATTTGTATCTCATCAATATTCGCCTGGAGACTAGTCCTAAGTTCAAACAATCTTTTCTATCCAAGACTGGTTTTAACGTTTGATTCTTCCTATCATCTACAACAACAAATTCTAATTCATGTTTATGATTATCTATAAAACAAGCAAGCTTTATGCACCCCATTGTCTCTAGTTTGTTACCATCAAACGCTTGCAAAAAAAAGTTTTGACTTTATCCATTTTATTCAGATTGTTTTTCCCTAATAAACTTACGGGGATAATGTTTACATCAGAACCTGTATCTAACTTAAAATTTATTAAATTATTATTAGAAAATTTTAATATTTGGGTCCACTGACCATCACAACCTTTGTTAACTTTATTAATTTTGTTAATTTCATTTACTAAATCTACAATCAATTCCCTATTTTGTTCTAATTCCTCATTTTCTAATTCATTAACTGATTTTACTTTTTTATTTGCAAAACAACCAATTTTAAATGATTATATTTTCCACAAACAATGCATCTTTTTCCAAACGCCGGACAATTAAATTTTGAATGAATATTCTCACATTTTTTACATTTATAACACTTATGTTTTCTCATTATTATTTTTAGGCATAATGACCTGTAGCAGTTGTGCCTTAAAAAAAAAAAAAAAAAAAAAAAAAAATTATTATTTTTTATTAAAATTTCTACCTTTAGTAGTATTAATCCTTGTCTTCCATGAGTGCTCAGGCTCTTCATGGTTACAACTCGGTCAACTTCTCTCCTGCTTAAAGATGCAGTCCTCCCCAGTTCAATCGCTCTCTCCAATGTTAGTGTCTTCTCCTGTAGATACCTTTCTCTTAGCCTGTCATCACAGACACCCTAGACAATTCTGTCCAAAAGCAATGTATCTTCAAGCTGACCGTAGTCACAGTCTTTTAATACTTTTTTTAGATCTGTTATAAAATCGTCAAAGGTTTCCGGCTCCTTTTGCTTTCGGCTGTTAAATCGAAAATTGCATACTAACAGATTTTTTCTGAGGGCTCACATACTCCTCAAATTTTGTAACAACAATTTCACAATTTTCAGATTGCCCTTGTTCAAATTGAAAGGTATTATACAGCTCTTTTCCTTTCTCCCCAATAAAGTTGAGAAGGACGGCGGTTCCGATGGAACTGTTTCCACTATTCCTGATACCTTTAAGAAAATTTCCAAGTCACTATGAAAGTTTTTCCAATTTTCAACAAGGTTACCTTCAAAAGTTAATGGAGCCGGTGGTATAAAACATTCAATTGACGACATTTTACCAATATATCTATCTTTTTTTCTATTTTTATTTCATTTTTTCCGTAACACACAATTTTGTTATTTTTACTATTATTTTTGCTGTGGTATTGGTTCCGCAGAGCTGGAAAATGTCTCTGATGCTATTAATTTTATTATTGTTAAGGTCACTTTTCCTATTATTCACACTGATGTTCACAAAAAAAAAAAAAACATTCTAAACCGACTGTGCCATGTTGCATTTTGTGTGTTAGCGCAAAAAGGAAGAACCTCATTCAGTGGTACCTTATTTATTGAATGGTTATTCTTCTTACAACTATAGTGAGAGTGGCGGAAATAATTCTTAGACATACTTATTAAGAGTAGAGATAGATAGGAATTATAAACATAATACAACACTAAATATAACAATTTTTTATTTCTGTGGGCTAATTTTTACGTTCCAGGTTTTAACATATTTCCGCAAAGAATCAATCATACGTTGCAAAGTGCACTTTTCTGAGGCCAATAAAACAATATATTCTAGTAATATTTATATTCTAGTTGATATTTTAGATGTAGAATATACACATGATTCTAATTTGTAATTTTTAAGTCACTGTTCTATTTCTTCTATTGGTTGCAGATCGACTATTATTATCAAGTAAAATGATGTGAATTTTTGTTTCCCTGCACATTAACTGGAGTATGGTGAGTTTTATATTTTTTATTTATTTATTCAATTATTTATTTTTTGTATTTTCTTGATCTATCTCATTTACAGGGGACAGTTTCCACTCTTTAATGTATTTGTTTAGAGCGCCAGAGTGCACTATTTCTCAAATAATTTTGGAAGTGTACACTACAATATATAGTACCTTGAAGAATGAATATTTACAGATGAGTATATTATGGGCATCTCACATTCTTTAATAAGCATGATAATAAAATGAAGTATCTTTTGGTAAAGATGAAATGCATTGCAGTGGACCTATTAGTAGTTTCATGTATTAACTATCCTAATTTTAACTCCTTGCGCATTACCTGCGCAATCCCATACCCCATACTTAGAAATAAAGAAAAAAAGACATTAAAAAGTATTTTATTCATTTTAAAAATAAGTATCGTTTGGTACAGAAGTATCATAAGTGCAATTATATCAATATGGGGATTTTTATGCAGTCTAATTTATTTTTTTACACATTATTCAGTGCAGAAATATTGTAAAGTGTAAGTGGTACGAGAATAAAAAGACCGTTTCTTGCGCAAGTAACCTAACTTAAAATAAAGATACACATATTATATATATATATATATATATTGATGCAGAAATATCCTAAAATAAGTTAAGCTAGTTCTGTTCTATAATATCAAACATACTTTTTATGTTAAGTACGCTGGACTATTATAGTACGACTTTCTCCAAGAATAGTACTTTCAACGATCATTGTAGTATATAATAAACGGCAAATCTGCTTTGTACCATGAAATCGCATGACGAATAAGATTCATGGTTTGTTTTTTTTTTTTATTGTCTGTGGGGAGGGACAAAGCCCTATGCTATCCAAAGCCCTTCTGGACCCATACAGCTACCCCCAAAGTTCGGAGCCTTCTCAGTGCACTGCCGGTCTCCGGACAGTGTTCTCTCGGTACAGACAACACTGTCCATCACCGGACAATGAACTGTAAGAGGCTCCTAGGAAGAAAAAATCTAAGGGCAGCAGCTGGACTCGAAACTGGGACCGCCGCATTGCTAGTCCAGTGCGCTACCACTGAGCTAATCCCTTCCCTTACTTCATGATTTGGTTATTAAGATAGTGTAATTATAATAATGCCTCTTAGGTTATAATGTATTTTAAAAAAGTAATTTTTTTTATTTTTATTTATATTGTTATCTTATCAATTCAGAAAATACAGTAGTATTTCAAAGCTCAAACAACAGGACTTCCACATTGAACTGAATAAAAAATAATAATTTAGTTAATATAGATCAATTAATGTTATGAAGAAATTTGGTGAGGATCGGTCAAGAAAAAAAACATTCAATTATGCCTACGTTTCTACACAATTTCCTGTCTTTATCAAGGCTTTAATCTAAAAAAAACAATACAATGAGGAACCACAATGCATTAATAATACTGTAAACTGCAGAATACTAATAACAAAAACAAACAAACAAAAAATATTTTTTTTAAATAATATTAAACTTACATACATAGAAAGTCGTGAAGATGTGATTTTGTGAAGATGTGTGATTTGTACATCGCAAAAACACAAAAAGGAAAATTAAAAGTTACTAGTGCCTTGTCTTAAATCATCTACAGAAATGAAAGTGGGTTGAATAGGCAAGTGAAAGGGATTAGAGAAATTTTTAGGGGTGGGGTAGTTGAAAGGGAATTCTAGAAGGTCATACAACGCGTACAAATTCATAGTATCATTACAAAAATTAACAGAAAATTTATTTCTTTTGATGTATATCATTTCTAATATATTTCTTTTTTTCCTGTTAATTTTTCTTGCTAGTATTTTTGTTTTAGAAAATTCAAATTTATGATTTTTTCCCCTAAAATGTTTCGTCAATGACGTGATGTTGTCTTTGTCTTTTTTATTTCTGCAGTCGTTTTCATGTTGGTAAATTCTATTTTTTAGTACTGTGTAGTTTGACCAACATAAATAGCTGAACATTGTGTACAATCTATTGGTAAACGAGGTCTGATTGTATTTTATTGGGAGTAGGGTCTTTAAGTTTGCTGTATAATTTGTTAATAGTGTTAGTGCATTTGTGGGCTAAAGTGATATTAGAGCGTCCGAAAATTTTCGAGATTTTCTCTGGCATTTTGTTATGTATGTAAATGAAATGTATGTAATGAAATGTATGTTAGAGGTTGGCCAACAGAAATATGAGGAGAATGAGTTATGTTGTTGTCGTAATGTTGTGTTGGTGAGTGTAGATGACAGTATTTCGATAAGTGTTCTATTTGTAATGGAATCAGATATTAGATGTAATGGAATCGTTTGATGTGTGATTCCTGGAGTAGCAGATGTCTTGAAGAGGGCGGAAGTTAGTTTGAGAGATTTGGAAGTTAGTGCTCGAATTATTAAACGGTTTTTTATATAAAAATAAACTGTATTTTAACAATAATTTAAACGTGATAAATGGTAACTAATAACTATAATAAAATACTTAATAATAAATAGAAGATAAATAGATAATTTAGAATGGTTAAAATAACGAACTAAAGTGCACAACTACGAGAATGATAAGTTGAATATAACTGTGAATTGCCGCTCGTGTATAGTTTGGTCATAGATGATATAATAATGCTATCGTCGTATAACATAGAGTTTATATATACTGTTGTTGTTCACACTCACACCAAGATATCTGTCTTAGTGTGCGGCCTTGTGCGACCTTCGTAGTTTTCTGACCTTATTTAGTGGCCATACTTATGGCGGTGCCTGTCTTTTGATGCGAGAATTGATGAAAAGGCTTTGTTGTTTGTTTGTTTGACCGCGGCTGTCGGCGGCCAACAGTGTCACTGTTTTCACCTTTTGTAAATTATTTCTTTGGCGTACTTTGCCGATGTCAATGACTTTGCCATGTCATTACATCATCCCCTCCCCGGTGAAAATTTTTTCAGCATGAAAAAATTGTTGCGGGGGCGGGTGCTGAATTTGCATGTTCGCCGTAGTACGAGCGTGCCGTATATATATTTTTTTTTAATTTAATTTAGTTAGTGTGCATTTTAGTTGAATTATTTATACCGTCTTAGTTTATAAAATTCATGGTTTGATAGGATTGCAATTTTGTAATTTTTAACAATGACTTTAGATTGCAATTTTGTAATTTTTGAGAATTTGACAATGTCTAATTTTTAACAATGAGTTTAACCATGAGAAATTGATAGTAATACTAATTATATAGGATTAAAGGCATTATAAGGTTAACAACTTATGTTGTTTCGTTAATTACAATTAAAATATTTGTTTGACCATTGATAATATTAAAATTTAACATGCTATTGTTATTAACATAGTAAATGAAATTAAAACGTAAAATACAATTATCGGTTGATCGAGTCACCATAAAATATTACATGTAAATATTTTAGCAAATGAATTATACATATGAAATGAATTATAAGAGTCAAAGAATTAATACATAATTGTTAATGAAATTAACAACATAAAAAAAAATGACTTATATCAGTTGTAATTATAAAGTAAACGTATTAAATTGATAATATTAACATAGGGAGTAAATTATATCAGTTAATAACATAATGAATGAAATTATAAAATAGACTTATTATACAGATATCCATTGAAAATAATAACATAGGAAGTAATTTAAATCAGTAATAAGATAACATAAAGAATGAATTATAAGGTAAGTTATATCAGTTAACAAGATAACATAATTATAAAATAGACTTGTTATACAGATATGTAATTGTTATTGAAAACATAGTAACTGATTTATAAAGATCAAGGAATTAACATGTAATTGTAATTGAAAGAATTAACATAAAAAACGAATTATAAATGTCAAGGAATTAATATGTAATTGTTATTGAAAGAATTAACATAAAAAAACGAATTATAAATGTCAAAGAATTAATATGTAATTGTAATTGAAAGAATTAACATGTCAAAGAATTAATACGTAATTGTAATTGAAGGTATTAACATAAAAAAATGAATTATAAATGTCAAAGAATTAATATGTAAATGACATACAATTGTCAATTGGATATATAAACATCGAAAATGAATTATATTATTTGATAAAATCAAAATTTTAATATGTAGATGACATAGAAATGTCAACTGAAAATATATACATCGAAAATTAATTATGTTATTTGATAAAATCAAAAATTTAATATGTAAATGACATACAATTGTCAATAGGATATATAAACATCGAAAATGAATTTTCAAAATTTTAATATGTAGATGACATAGAAATGTCAACTGAAAATATAAACATCGAAAATTAATTATATTATTTGATAAGATCAAAAATTTAATATTTAGATGACATAGAAATGTCAACTGAAAATATAAACATCGAAAATTAATTATATTATTTGATAAAATCAAAATTTTAATATGTAGATGACATAGAAATGTCAACTGATGATATAAACATCGAAAATTAATTATATTATTTGATGAAATTATAAAAGAAACTTAAATGCTGGTGAATTGATAGGTAAAAGTTGGTATACCCCGTTTTAATATTGTTTATAAGAATTATAAACTGTGCACTCTTATTTTTAAGGTTTTATATATTTATATTTTGAGATTTAATCGATTAATTGTTGCCCCTGATTTACCCAATGCGTGCTGCGTGCAAGGGGGAAGGGAAAGCGCTTGTGGGATAGGTGTTGAGCTCAAAATTAGGTATCTCGGGATTCGTCGATTAGTCTAGACTTCTTACTTTAACTTAGCTTAACTTAATCTAACTTAATTTAGATGTCGACTATATTAAATCTAAATATGTGTGTATATATATATATATGCGAGGAAAATGGCAAGTATATAAAACGCAGTAATGGGGGGTGACATGCGTTTGTCGTATTTTTGGGGTACACTAGTGTTTTTTTGAAGTAATGAGCTCGTTGTAGTTAGGCCGTGACGAAATGCTGCAAAATTTGTATTAGTGGATGTACAAATAAATTTTTAAATTAATAGTTGATATTTAAGTGAATGACCTGTAATAAATATATAAATAAATAAAATAATATACTGGAAGGAGATTAGTTACTTACAATTGTAAAAGTTTTGTGTGCACGTGTTAAATCCTTTGTTTGGTACCTGCTTGGTGCCAAAAGACATAATAGTCTCTGTTCGTTAAAAGAGTGTTGGTCTTCCGTCTCGATTCAATTGTGTTTACCTGTCATTGGTATTATTGTACTGAACAAAGAAGCAATTTTTGTTAAATTTTGAATGAAGAGATATAATTTTAAAGAGGTTGTTTTTATTGTGACTATTTATGTAGTCACCTTGTAAGAAAGAATGTGTACCTGAAACATAATTAATTTTTGTGCCATTGGCGGTACAAGAAAATGGTTATTAATAAAATGGCGGTAAAAGAAAATAAACGAAAATAATTTGTTGTTAAATAATTGTTGTGTGTGTGTATAGCCGTATTTCATGTTTGTATGTGTGAGTGTTGTAACTCCCTGGACTGAGATGTGGTGTTTGTTTGACCAATCTCTCCCAACGCCGGAAGTGGCGTTTGTGTGAGTGAGGTTGGATGTCTCAACACCGGAAGTGGTGTTTGTGAGTGAGTGTGATTACACTTATAAGAAAAATTGCTAGAGATTTTACTTAGACATAAAATCATTGAAAATAACATAATTAAAAAGAGTAATGTGCTAAGATTTTTCGAGCTTAAATTTACTGTACGTAAACTTGATTGATTTTGATTGAGTTTGACACAGATTGAATTTGAGAAAAAGCGATATAAATAATTATGCTTAAACTTTAAATTTTCTGTGCCTGAAAGAAGAATTAAGCTTAAACTTTCGACACAAGATTGAATTAACGTTGTATTAAAGAAAAATAAATAATTATGCTTATAAACGCAACTATCTAATCTCCGATTTTAAGTAAATAACGTTAATTAATTATTAAAAGGAAATTTAGAAATTTATGCATTTTATAATCACTTATTATAAATTTAATGACTATAAATTAGACATGACCGGTTTAGCCCCTAATAGATAGGATAAACCGTGTGTTCGTGTTATGTGGGGCATGTTGCTGCTGTGAGACAGGAAGTGAAGAGTTTACAGATGTGTCGTAATGTATTCATTTTACTCGTAGTAGTTGTTTTGTGAAAACAATGCCGGGGTAATTGCCGTAGTTGTGGCCTGTAGAAACGCCTGTGGCTGCCGGAAGTTTAGCCGTTTTCTGGCTCGATTAGAAAACAGTTTCTAGCAGTATGGCCGTATTTATCGCAATACTGGCAGGTTGGTTTGTCGCTCGTATTAAACTTAATCGTGGGCTTAGTTACTTCCGTATGACGCTGATTGTGATATTGGGGTGTATGTGTGGATTGGCGTTGGTTTGTACGGTTTGTACTTTGCCTTTGAAAATTGTTCGAGTTGAACTTACTAGCTTGCGGCGAGTATTTACCGAAGTTAGTACGTGGTTTTGTTTTTGGGGCCGTGCAATGCCTGTCGAAATGCGGCCCTGAACAATGTCGACACGGATGGTTTTTGACGACGTTAAATACTGGGGTTTTGTTTTTATGCGTGCATTCAGAATGGAAATGCATATTCCCGCAGTACTTACATGGCGATGGCGGTAGATTATTTTGTTTAGCCACCGGTTTGGTTATATTGGGCTTAGGCGTTATCGCAAAAACTGACGGAGCAGAGTCTGCCGCCTTGATTTCCCTCAGTGCTGTAGTGTATTCTAGAGCACTGTCTAGCGTTTCGGGAAGTTTGGTGCGCACTTCATTTCTGAGGTTTTGGGGTAGTAACCTTATGAAGGTGTCGGTGGTGATTTTATTAAGGACTGTTTGTAAGGTTAATTTCGGGTTAGCTTCTGCCTTATCCGAAATTAATGCATGCAGGTGGCGAAGTTTATCGGCGATTTTCTCGACCGAATCGTCTGGGGATGCCTGCATGTTTGTAATTTGTCGTAATAGAATAAGAGGCGTTTGCTCCTGGTGATATCTATTGAGCAGCAGTTTCGAAATTGTTTTGAAATCAACTACCTTACCTTCTCGTAAAAGTAGTGATTTCTGAGTATTATAAAAGGTTTTGGCGGTCCCCGAAATTTTGAATTCTACGACTTCTAAAGTGGTCTCGTCGTCCCACCTTGACAATCTAGCGCATCGTTGGACTTGTTCTAGAAAGAGTTCTATGTTTGTGTTTTGCTCTCCGTCAAAACACTGAATTTGGTTAAGGAGGTTTAGGCTTGCTATTATGGATGTTTTATCTTGGGCCGGGGGAGCAGGTGCAGACCTTTCTCTTTCACCCAAGAGGTGTTGCACAGCCTCTTCTAAGGACATCTGTACACCATTTAAATTATAAGTGGTCATGTTAGATACTGATTGAGGGTCAGAAATTTTAATAGTGTTAGCACGAATTTTCTTTGACCTAGTTTTCATAAATTTTCAAAAAAAAATTTAGTTCAATATGATTGAACTTATATAACACAATAGAAGAAAAAATTAAATAAATAAATAAAATATGAATAAAAAATTTGACTTACTGGAATCGCTGTTCGGATCCTAGTCGCTGCCACCAGATGTAATGGAATCAGATAGATGTAATGGAATTGTTTGATGTGTGATTCCTGGAGTAGCAGATGTCTTGAAGAGGGCGGAAGTTAGTTTGAGAGATTTGGAAGTTAGTGCTCGAATTATTAAACGGTTTTTTATATAAAAATAAAACTGTATTTTAACAATAATTTAAACGTGATAAATGGTAACTAATAACTATAATAAAATACTTAATAATAAATAGAAGATAAATAGCTGATAATTTAGAATGGTTAAAATAACGAACTAAAGTGCACAACTACGAGAATGATAAGTTGAATATAACAGTGAATTGCCGCTCGTGTATAGTTTGGTCGTAGATGATATAATAATCCCTTTTGTCGTATATCATAGGGTTTTTATATACTGTTGTACACACTCACACCAAGATATCTGTCTTAGTGTGCGGCCTTGTGCGACCTTCGTAGTTTTCTGACCTTATTTGGTGGCCATACTTATCGCGGTGCCTGCCTTTGATGTGAGAATTGGTGAAAAGGCTTTGTTGTTTGTTTGGTTGACCGCGGCTGTCGGCGGCCAACAGTGTTACTGTTTTCACCCTTTTTGATTATTTCTTTGCGTACTTTGTCCCGATGGTCATGACTTTGCCATGTCATTGACCTTACATAATGTTTAATCTTTTCTTTTAATTTACTTGTGTATTTTTTGGGGGGGAATCTAAGAACAATTCATCTGGTAACAAAGATCAAAAGCCTGAACTGCATATTGGATAAATGGTTTAGAATTTCGTACGCTTGAATTTAATCAATATCTAGTTTTTAATCCGATTCAGAGATAATGAACCTTTGTGAAATCTATTATCGTATATTCACTATAACATACTGTCAAGAGAAATACGTCGTCTTTTTAGTAATTGATTTGTATTTGCACATTTACGGGTTAATATTATTATTATTATTATTATTATTATTAATACATTTTAATATTTCAGTGAAAGAGACGTTTTTTATATCTTTTTTCCAGATAAAATCAAAAGAAATGTTTTTTGAAATAATTATAATGATGGCATGAAAATCGAAGTGTATACGTCAAGGTAATGTTCAGTTAGAAAAAAAAAATAGCTCATGATTTATATTTTACCTTTTATAGAATCCAAGATGGCCACCACATATAAAAAAGTGACTCGTTCTATCTACTATTTCCTGAAGTTTTTTTCCTAAGAAATCGTATATTTATATAGAACCTACTAGTAGGTTATATTTTCACATATTCACTCTCTCTAACAGTTTATGTACGGGCCACTGCATTAGTAAATTATTTAATTTCCCTATATCAATAATTACTGTAAATAAAATACAATTTAATTTTAGTAAGTTTATTATTGATTGAAATTTTAATTATTATCGAATTCACTAGGAAAGAGGATAAATAGAATATAAACATTCGATTCAACATTAAATCGAGTAGTGAATCGATTACATGCTAGGCTGAACATTACTGTTGGGCTTCGGACATTTCCAAGTTTTTGCTGGCGGATATTACTTACGATTGAAAAAAAATACTTTTATTAGGCTATTAATCAATGTTTCTTTTAATCTATCTCCATTCTGGTCTAGCGACCTGAGAGGGATCTCAAGGTAAACTATAAGGTGTCTTCTACACTCTTCATTTTTCAGATTTACACTGCTTTAATGTGTGTATTTAATTAATTATGGGTGCCCGAAGGCGCGGGATCTAAGCTAAAATGGCTCTTATCCTTTCCCCCAAACACATAAAGAGAAAAACTACACTGAGAAAACTCCCACCTGTCGTCGGACTAAAATATTTTAAGAAATCCGTAAACTGCAACTCCCCAAGCATTCCCCTGAGAGAGTTGTCCTTCCAAATATGCAAAACCTATTTTTTTTTTTTTTAATCAAGACCACACTATAGGGCGTATCTGAGCTCGCGCTCATCCCAGCCCGCAAACTATTCATCAACGCAATCGACTTTACTATAAACAGAACTGTTTCTATATATACATAATCGCTAAATAAACGAGGGAAGGGCACTCAAAAGTGCACATAAGCGAACATAACAACTAACAATCCTAGACTAACTACAATATAACCTACCACACATATAAACCTCACACAGTCAATAAATACAGTCATACCTACACATCCATACAAGACTAACCTAAGGAACCTCTCAGTACTTGATATTCCTGAGAGGTCATCTAAAATTCTACAGCTACCCGAATCTAACGCACACAGACTACAGACAAGCAATAAATTACTATCACACAAAACATTTACTCCGCCTACCCAAGGGAAAGACCCCAGGACATACGCCGCGACAGAGCAGATTCCGCAAACATTTTGAAGGCATTATATGCCGTCTCATTTTCAAGAAGCAAGGGCAGAGTGTCATTGTTAAGGTTAACATGAAAACCAATTCCTCGCCACAAGTTTGTGCGGAGGTCTTCATAAAGCTCACAGTCTAAGACTATGTGTTCAGCGGTCTCCTCTTCGCCACAGCGACATCGACCCTCACTCACTAGCCCCATTCTAAACCACTTGTCATTTATCTGCCCATGCCCGGTTACAAGCCTGGAGACAGCATATGAAAAATCCGTTGGGACTATTCTATGACCAGCCGTCGCGTCCGGAAGATACCTATAAGTTGTCCTTCCCTTCGCAGAACTCGCCCAGCGGGCTTTCCATATGTCCAAAAGATCCTGGTGCAAAACCTATTATTAGCAAAACGGGATCGCTGTCCTAGCTAGTGGTATACCGTTTCCTCAACTCAATCGTCACAATTCCGTGTCACAAAGGACTAGCCGTTCAGCCCAATTTGTGAAAATTACTAGTCCACCCAAGCGGGACCAGTCAATACACCTACTAGGACCCTCAATGGTATACCACTCAGGAAGAGAAGATACTTCACATCTCCCTGCTTTATACCTTTTACAAATCCTTTAGCTTGATTTAGGGAAAATCATGGGAGCTACTTTCAAGAAAATTCCCAAAGCCAGGGCATTTCGATTCAGATTATGACGAACCATTGGAAATAAAATGGCTCATATCTATATTAGTTTTTTAATACGCTAGGAAAATAATCGAGTAAGCATAGAAGGGTCTCGTCTATTTTTTATTTATTTATTTTTTTACTTTAAGGCGCGTAAACGTCTATGGTCATTGGCGCCCGGAGCCTTCTCAGTGCACTGCCGGCCTTCGGATAGTGTCCTCTCGTTACAGACAACACTGGCCATCA
>JAAEAF010009175.1:0-12458 GCA_011037195.1 Triatoma infestans
TTATCCGCCATTAGGACGACATCGTCAGCATACAATAGTACCTTCACCTTAGTGGTTCCTAGTCGGACTCCGCCCTCTAACACTGGGGGCAAATCATCTAGAAATATAGAAAACAAAAGAGGACTGAGGACACAACCCTGTCTAACCCCAGTACCAACAGAGAAAAACTCAGACACCCCGTCCTTGCTTCTGACCGCCGATTCCGATCTCGAATACAGAGCTTGGAGAGCCGAGATGAGCTTGGATGAGATCCCAATATTAAAAAGTTTAAGAAACAAGGAAGAGCGATGAACACTGTCAAATGCCGCTCTGAAATCTACAAAAAAGCAATAAAGCTTTTTCCTGGGTTGAGCAAACGTGATGTTAACAGCACTGATTAGGATAAAAAGATTATCCAGGGAAGAATAACCTCGCCTAAACCCAGCCTGGCATTCGCTTAATAAGTCATTGTCTTTGACAAAGGATTCAATGCGACGCAAGAGAAGACTGGAGAAAATATTTGCCATAGAATCAATACAAGAAATACCCCTATAGTTGCACACCCTGTTCACATCTCCTGATTTGTGCAGCGGAACTATTAGAGATCTTGAAAATGTTGGGGGCACTGTACCAGACTCAAAAATATAATTATACAGTGACAGCAGTTTATGTAGAAAAGATGTAGGGGCATATTTATAAAATTCGTAACTAACTCTGTCGTACCCTGGGGATTTATTATTTTTTAGATTAGACACTACCATATGTAGTTCTTCATAGGAGAAAGGGGCGTCCAAGGTAGGAGACATAACACAAGCTCAGCATACAGAGTCGGGCAAGGATGTGAGGGGGGATTAAGCAGCGATCGGAAGTGTGAAACCCACTCATTTAATGAAATTTTATTATTATAGGCAAAATTGGAACCTCTTAGGTGATTAATTAAAGTCCATAATTGCTTGGAATCCCTTACAGATTTCAGCTGCTCATTTATAGAAAGAAAAAACTGCTCCTTCTTTGCTTTACAAAGTAGGCTGAAACTGTTATTAGCTTCGCAATAAGCTATTTTAACTATACAAGAATTGGTCTTGCGAAACAAATTTAACAACTTAAATGCCCTCTTTCTAGACTGTAGGCACTGGTAATCAAACCAAGGCTTGTGGCGGACTATTTTCATTAGGGTTTTAGAGCTCTGTAAATGATAAGATTTCTTAATAAGACCCGTTAGTAAATTCACACTTTCCTGAGGGTCTTCGGGAAGAGCATCGATATTTGTTATAAGACTTGTCAACGTTTCTCTATAAACATTAAGTTTGCTATCGCGCCAAGATAGCCTAGGCAACAAGCGCGACTCGCAGGTTTCATCTTTAGATATATCAATAGCGATACTACATTCAATCGGTAGATGATCTGAGAAAATTTCTGTTTTAACAGTGAATGACTTAATAAATTGTATATAGTCAAAAGATACACCACAATAGTCAATCACTGAGTTACCCCTTCCGGCTATGAACGTAAAATCTCCCTCCGAATCATCTGGGAATCGACCATTTAATATCAACAAGCCTAAACTATCACACAAGTCCAAAACTTTAAGCCCATTTCCATTACAGACAAAATCTTTTGACTTTCTAACACGACTACACATGGGATTCATAATAAGAAGCTCATCAGGAAGTGTTTGCCTATCTGCCATTCGCGCATTAAAATCCCCTATTAGCAAAAATTTCGAATTAGATAAATTGTCTAAAAAATACGATAAACTAGCAAATTCTTCATCCCAGGAAGCCCAGTTCAAATAAATAGGAATTATTACAAGATTTAAATTAGAACTTCTAACAGAAATTACTGTTCTGTTAAATACATCTGAAAAAAAAAACCAAATTAGGCACAATATTCAATTTAATGCCCAAAAGAGCGCCACCACTTGCTCGTCCTTTATTAAATACTTTTTTTGCGTATACCCACCTTAATTTATACTCAGAGAAAAATTTTTCATAATAATTAATATTATCCTTCATCACAAATGTTTCCAATAAAATGAAAATATCGTATGACTTTACAAAATTAAGAAATAAATTGTTATCTATTTTACCTTTTAAACCAGAAATGTTGTACGACAAAATATTTAAAGTTTTAGCCTTTGAATTATTACGAAGATGATTCCGACAGACGAGCTCTTCTCATTTCTCGGCACTAAGTTTCTTCATCCATTCTTGATCCTCCTCACTGGCGCCTTTTAGCCCCTCTTTCTCATCCCACTTGAATCGCCTACCTTCCATTATTAGTGTGTCCGCCACAATTCTAATTTTCAGACCCGGGTTTTTCTGCAGAAACTCCTTTCTACACCTAAACAGTTCCCTACGCTTCACTCTTGTTTCCCAGCAATAATCTCTATCAATAAAAAACCCTGTTCCTTTAAGCCTTTTTGAGTTTCTTAAGATATCCAGGACCTGCTTCTGGCCGGCACACACAACTTTGATCATAGGAAAGGATGTTTCAACTCTATAAGCTTCCTGCACCGAGTCTGACACTTCCGTGCCCAGCACCTCCCTACAGAACTTAATAATTGTCTCCTTCTCCGCACCCCTATCTCCTCCAACTCCCTTGAAAAGCAGATTATTTCTCTTAGTGAAGTTCTCTAATGCTTCCAACTTAATATCTCTCTTCTTTATTTCTTCTCTCAACGATTCAACTTCCCCCTTCAAACTCAGATTTTCCTTTTTAATTTCAAGTAATTCAGTTTTAATTGACTCAATGTCATCCTTACTTGCAAGGAGTTTTCCATCAATAAGAGAACTAATTTGCTCTAACAGATCTTTTCCAGACATTTTTCCAACTTCTTTATGTATCTCTGCCATGTCGCTAGTAGATTTAACTTTTTTTAGACTTTCTGCACCAGATGACTCCGGAGAAGAGCGTAATCTTTTAGGTATAACTTTGTTAACTCTAGTCGGAGTGTCTTGATTCCCTAATATAGGCAAGTGTTCTTTTATTGTGTTAGGCATTAACACAACCACGGTGTTCAAATAAAATTAATCCAAAAATTTTAATTAAAACAATAATTATTTAATACGGAAGAAAAAAAAATAGTATGAGTCAAACAAAATTGGAGAAAATAAAATAAATGCCAATAAACAGAAGTAAATAAAGTTTGTTTAAATACTTTAAATCTTGTTTGTACACACCTCCCACCAACGATGCGCTTCAATACACTCCAGTCAACCCCACTCCAATACAAGATAGATAAGTCACACACTACTACACTTTTTATAAATTCAATCGTAATTTTCAATCTAAAATAGCTCAGAAACGCTTCGATAGATTTTTTAAAAATTTTGCATAAAGGTTCCTCGTCACCAACTCTAAACACATGCAAATTTTTGTGACAAAAACTTCGCATTAACTATGTGAAAAACACAGTAAACCACTACACGAAGTGAACAGGTCTAAGGCTACAGACAAACTCTAAATGCGGCAGGTTATTTTTGTTTAATGTGGTTTGTTTGAATGTGGTACAGGTTTAAAATCTAAGATAAGTGATCCTTTTTTTAATAACAAAAAAAAATTGTATTAAAAAGATTTGTTATTTTTATACGAGTATTAGAATTTTTTTGACAAAAGATAAATGTTAATTCTTTTGATTTGGATAAAAATTAAATTGAAAACCAAATTTTCATTAAATTTGCTATATAAACTATAAAATTTGTCAATTATAATTTTGAGAATTGGAGTAAGTGAAAGTTGTGTGAGTGTTTCACACCAGATTTTTTTTTATTTATAAAAAAAACTCTGGCAGATGGCTCTCGTCATGTCGAATATACTGTTTTTTTTTCAATAATATGTATTTACCTTTTTTTTTTTTAAAAAAAATAAAGTATTATTATTATTATTATTATTCTACATTACAAGCATTGCTAAAATTCCAAAATTTGAAGAAAATCGGTTAACCGGAAGTGCGTTTTTATCAACTAAATTTTCTCGAATATGATTGAAAAACATTTTTTCTTTTAACCTTAGAATGCTAACTAAATATAAATATAAATCTTAATTTTATTTGTAATATTTAAAAAAAAAAAAAAAAATTGAGTTTAGGTAGTTCTACATAAGTTTATTGTTTTAAATTTCAAATTTTATATGAAGTTTTAATGAATAACGTGTTATTATTTCACCGCTCTGTATTGGAATCGGAATGTAATCACGTCTACTACTTGCCTTGGCTAGGTAACTATATTCATGTCAGTAGGATAAATGATTATAATTAAAAGTTTCAAATAAATTATACGTCATTGTATGAACCAGGAAAAAGAGAAAGTCATGAAAGGGTTTCTCATACTGAAATGTATTTTAAGAAAAACATTCCGCAAAAAAAAAAAAAGAAAAAAGAAAAAGCGGAAACTAACTTCTAGATAATACTTTTATTTACGTTGCAGCATCCTAAAGTTCTTTTTACTAAGCTCTCTCTCCTTTGTATGAATCTATTTCAAATGGGATCAAGTTCCATTTCAACAGAAATATATTCGAATAACTTCAATAGAAATACGTACATTCCAAAAGATATCTATCTATCTATCACCTTCTAGAAATTTTTCCCTTTTTTTCACAGTTTAGTAATCGATATATATATATGGGGGGGGGGGGGTTCCTTTTTATAATCACTCATTTTTTTTTTACAGTATCAAATCTCTTTGTAAACCTTTAGGGGAGGAAAGTTACAAACTTGAATCAGGAATATTTTATTTTTAGATACATTTCATTTAATAATAATAAAAAAAAAAAAAAATCTGGTGTGAAACACTCACACAACAACTTTCTCTTACTCCAGTTCTCAAAATTATAATTTGACAAATTTTATAGTTAGTATATACCAAATTTAATGAAATTCATCAAAAACTAAAAAAGAAAAACTGTTCAGTAAAAGCGCACTTCTGGTTTACTAATTTTTCTTGAAACTCGGAATGCTGGCCATCTATTTTTTTTTTTTTCTAATTAATTTTGTTTGGATGATAGAATTGTATAATCAATTATGATAGCACTTTAGGGAAAAAACATAACCCCATCCCTCACCCATAAAAGTGCCCTTAAATGAATTTTCCCAGAGAAATGTTTGAAATAAAAGTTGTAGATCTTTGTATGTTTAGTTAATATGGGAAGTTTCAAGAAAATCGTTGGAGTCATCTTTGAGAAAAACGCAAAAAAGTGAGAAAAAAACACTATAAAGTGGAACTTCCGGTTGAGGAATTTTGACAGATAACGTACTGTCAGATCCCATGGTGATATACCTAAACGGAATATCAAGTTTCAACTTTCTATGGTTTTTCGTTTTTAAGCTATGCTGTTTCAAGACGATACCTCACAAGACCATTTGCTAAAAACCCCTTTTTTTTGCCTCCGGGGACGTCAAAACGATATTTCTGGTAAAAACTTGAATATCGAAACATTTGAACACGCTTCAGTAAAGGTTTTATTTTAATGTTTAAAAAAACTAATTATCCTCTTGCTGAAAAAAAAGCTAGTGTGACACACCACACAACTTTTTCTTACTCCAGGTTCTCAACTCATAATTGCAAATTTTAGGTGTTTGTGTAACGAATTCGCGTCGGAAAATCTGACAAACTGTTCATACCAAGCGCACTTCCGTTTACTAATTTTCTTAAAACTCAGAATTTTGGCCATCTATTTATTTCTAATTAATTTTGTTTGGATGATGAAATTGTATAATCAACTATGATAGCAATTTAGAGAAAATATAACCCATCCTCCCACAAAAAAAAGTTGCCCTTAAATAAATTTTTCCTAGAAATGGTTTACAATACAGTTTATTGAAAAACTTGGAATTTTGGCAATCTATTTTCTTTCTAATTAATTTTGTTTGGATGATAGAATTATATAATCAACTTGATAGCACTTTAGAGAACAAAAATCTGGTGCGGAAACACTCACACAACTTTCTCTTCCTCCAGTTCTCAAAATGATAATTGACAAATTTTATAGTTTGTGTACCAAATTTAATGAAATTCGTCGAAAACTGAAAAAACTGTTCAGTAAAAGCGCACTTCCGGTTTACTAATTTTCTTGAAACTTGGAATTTCAGCCATCCATTTATTTCTAACTAATTATGTTTGGATGATAGAATTGTATAATCAACTAGGATAGCACTTTAGATGAAAATCTAACCCTACCCCTCCCCTAAAATGCCCTTAAAAGAATTTTCCCAGAGAAATGTTTTAGATAAAAGTTGTAAATCTTTGCATGTTTAGTTTATATACGAAGTTTCATAAAAATCGTCGGAGCCATTTTTGAGAAAATTTTGAAAAAGTGAATAAATCATTTAGTAAAGTGGTAAAGTAAACGCACTTCCGGTTATCCGATTTTTTCAAACTCGGAATTTCAACAACATATTTAATTCTAATTAACATTATTTAGATGACAGAATTGTGAAATAAACTGAAATAGCACTTTAGATGAAAACCTAACCCCACCCCTCCCCCAAAAGTGCCCTTCAGAGCATTTTCCCGGAGAAATGTTTCAAATAAAAGTTGTAGCTCTTTGTATGTGTGGTTGATGTTTCGAGTTTAAAGAAAATCGTCGGAGCCATTTTTGAGAAAATCGCAAAAAAGTAAAAAATCTAACTAGTAAAGTGGTACTTCCGGTTGAGGAATTTTGACAGATAACGTAATGTCAGATCCCACGGTGATGCCTAAATGGAATATCAAGTTTTAACTTTCTACGGTTTTTCGTTTTTGAGCTATGCTGTTCACATACATACATACATACACACACACACACACACACACACACACACACACACACACACACACAGACCATTTGCTAAAAACCACTTTTTTGGACCACAGGGGACCTCAAAACGGATATTTCCGGTGAAAACTCGATATCGAAAATTTGACACGATTACAATACTTCCTCTTACTAGAGTAAGAGAAAGTAATATAACCACCACATCCACATCCCTCCCATAAAAGTGCCCATAAAGGAATTTTCCCAGAGAAATATTTTCAATAAAGTTATAGATTTTGTATGTTTTAGTTTTATATCGAACGTTTCAAGAAAAAATCGTCAAGCCTTTTTCAGAAATAGCGAAACAAGTGAAAAAAAATCATTTAGTAAAGTGGTAAAGTAAACGCACTTCCGGTTATCCGATTTTTTTTTTTTCATACTCGGAATTTCAACAACATATTTAATTCTAATTAACATTATTTAGATGATAGAAATGTCTAATAAATTGAAATAGCACATTAGATGTAAAACCTAACCCCACCACTCTCCCCCATAACTAACTGCCCTTAAATGATTTTTCCCAGAGAAATGTTTCAAAATAAAAGTTATAGATCTTTATGTGTGTAGTTCATGTACAAAGTTTAAAGAAAATCGTTGGACCCATTTTTGAGAATAACGCAAAAAAGTAAAAAAAACTAATAAAGTGATACTTCCGGTTTGAAGGAATTTTGACAGATAACGTGCTGCATTGCTCGACTTTATGTTTAATGGAACTTTAAAGATGTTTTGCATTTTGAGCTTGTTCCACACGTGAGAGCTGTTGACTCTGAACTTTTAATACTGAATACCTGGAGAGAGTTCATGAAGTCTTAAAGAAAGCAAGATACTACATTTAAAAAATAAATCTATTCTGCATCATGATGACACACCCGCCTATCTATCGTTCGTGTTTAATTGAGGTAATATTAGCAGAGTTTAGAGGTAGTAAGCGTCTTGTCTCACATCCTGTCTACTGCCCTGATGTTGCATCATCTGATTACGACCTTTTCCGGTCTTTGGATAATTTTCTTAATAAAGGACGCCATTTTGAAAATTATGAAGCAATGTGAATGGGATGTGGGTAAGCTTGCTGTCTCAAAACGAAAGCAATAGTACCGTCAACAAACTGAAATGTTTGGAAAAGGTACAAAATGAAGTTTATATTTTGAAGAATAAGATTCCAGTGAGCGTTTTCCATATTTACTTTAAAAATAAAACTGTTTTTACGCTCAATAACTATTGTAACGAATGCAATACTACCTCGTTCAGCATTCAGAGAAATTAAAAAAAGAAAGAAATACTGTTTACTCTCTAGTGTTTTTAAAGAAACACAAACTAAGCAGTAAATAAGGTAGAAGAGAATGAGATATGAGCAAAGATAGATACGTAGATATCTAGGAAGCCCAGTGGACATGATAAGCTATCTTGAGGGGTTGTGTTGTGTAAGCAGTAAGCTGTAAAGGGGGTTATACAGTTCTCATCATGCCCTACATACTGATAAGATTAATATATTCACAGTAGCATAACACACATAAACACAAACATACACACTTACACGCACACTCAGTACATGTCATGTTTGTTCTTCTGTTTACTCAGGTTTTTATTCCTCTTTGTATTTACTACCCTGGCCAAACTATCTTTCTTATATGAACAAACAATATACGGTATTTCCGTTACAAATTATTACAAACAAATCCATTTTTAAATACACATTCGCAATGTTTCCCCTTTTAGCAGTAATAGAAATTAAAATAAAAATCTTTTACATTCTCTTGAAGCAGCTGGCCGCCACACAGTGTTCTCTCGTTACAGACAACACAGCCCATCACCAGTCAGTGAGCTGTCTGGGAAAAGCCTCCTAGGAAAAGAAAATCTAAGGGATGCATTTCTGGGCTCAAAAACAGGACCTCCGCGTTGTTAGTCCAGCCCGCTATAACTGAGCTAGATTAGATTAGATTGAAAACGCGGAGAGCAACGCCTCTTTCCACTGCGACCTGCATTGAGAGGTCCATTGTGGATCCCCTGGGGTTATAGCACATCCTTCAGCTTTGCCCTCGTAATCAGGCTTAGCAAAGCTGAAAGTGGCTCCATCATGAAGCTCGTGACCTCGGGACTGCTTGCCCTCAGTTGAAGAAACCTTGTCCTTGCCAGGCCGGCACAATCACAAAGGATGTGTACCGGGGTTTCCTCCTCGGCCTTGCAGAAACGGCATTACGCCTGCAAGTACTAAATGGTGTATGTGCCTATTCAGCCTGCAATACCCTGTTATTAAACCCACTATTAGCCTGATATCCCTTCAGCTATGGCTCAGTAGATCCATGTAGGTAAATGTCTTTTAACAAAGAATTAAGCTTGCATCAGCCTGCTGGTGTTTTTTCGCACCATCGTAGATGCTGGTCTTCTATCCATTCCTTGATAGAAACTTGAATCAGGCTCCTGGGCAACCCACAGAAGGGCTCGAAGCCTATAAAGGGCTCGAGGCCTTCCTCGTCAGGGCGTCCGCCCATTCGTTCCCAAGGAACCCTTCATCAACAGCTTGTTTCGAGCACCCACCTCGATTTGGGCAGATAGACAGTCCCACATCAGTCTTGAGACTATTTGGTGTGAAGAAGGCGGCTGCTTGACTAACGGAGTTTATGGCCACTCTTCTATCCTCTAATACTTGCCACATAATCTCCTTAGCGCAGAGTTATAACGCTACAACTTCGGCCTGAAAGACCGTGGCGTACTATCACTGACCTAAATCCTTCCCTATTGAATTTAATTTTAAAAGAATCTGTGTCTTTGCCCGGGAAGGAGATTTCCATAAGCCAGATCTTCATACTAAAGGAAATTTGCCTGTCAATATAATCATTTCGGCTGTTACATGGGACAATCACTCAGAGCAGACAACGAGGCAATCTTTTAGCTGGGAAATATCTATGAAGATCTCAAGTTTCTTTCCACTTTTGCGTATACAGGATCTAATTATTTAATAAGCCACCCGGCTTAGATCACTGCAAAACTTTATCAAGACATGAAAAAGAGAATCTAAAGTAGAAACAGAAAAGTAGGTCAAGATCTATCTTTAATATCTAATTATGAGAGAAGTATGGTAGAGAGAGAGTAAAAGTTTTATGAACTCTGAAGTATCTCCCTCCTTTAATAATGCTTGCAGCTAAAAATTAACACAACAATTTTTCAGAATTCATTTTTCTTTTTTTGTGCGATTCTAAAAGTTTTTAAACACTAATGAACTATTCGAGGGTTTTAACGAATGATACGGAAAAAAGGAGAACGTGTCACGTAATTCCATCGTGTAATATCATATAAAGGATAATGTAATAAATTTAATCTAATTTCCTAGTAAGAGGAAGTATTGTAATCGTATCAAATTTTCGATATCGTGTTTTCACCGGAAATATCCATTTTGAGGTCCCCTGAGTTCAAACATGTGGTTTTTAGATAATGGTCCGTGTTTGTGGGTGTGTATGTGAACAGCATAGCTCAAAAACGAAAAACAGTAGAAGGTTGTCAAAATTCCTCAACCGGAAGTACCACTTTACAATTTTTTTTTTTTTTTTTTGCAATTTTCTCCAAAACGGCTCCGTCGATTTTCTCAAAACTTGGTATATCTACTACACATACAAAGAGCTACAATTTTTATTTGAAACTTTTCTTCGGGAAAATGCATTTAAGGGCACTTTTGGGGGAGGGGTGGGATTAGGTTTGACCCCTGAAAGTGCTATTTCAGTTTAGTACACAATTCTGTCAATAATATTAATTCATAATTCTGTTAATAATATTAATTAGAATTAAATATTTTGCTGAAATTTATAAGTTTGAAGAAAATATGAAGACCGGAAGTATTTTTTTACAGAACAGTTTTTTCAGTTTTTGTGATTTTCTCCATAAAAACACCGACGAATTTCATTAAGTTTCTTGTCGACTTAATAGTTTGTGTAGCATATTACAGTTGTCTTGTCAATTAGGTATAATTTTGAAAACTGGAGTAAGAGAAAGTTGTGTGAGTGTTTCATACCAGATTTTTTTTTTATATATCTTTCACCATAACTCCAAAAAAAAAACTTGAAGATCTGACTGATTGATCCCATTTCTTCGTATTAACTAATTTCAAAATAGTACAAAGAACTGTAATATGTAATTTGAACAATTCAAATTAAATTAAATTTTTACAAACTTACAGGTCTGCCAGCTAAACTTTGCCATGTGAAATGAAGTTCATTTACAGTGGCTGGCACGGGAACCACGAAGTTCAAAGCATACTCATTCAATATTCCATTCCTTACATAATACAATTCTGCGGATAAACCTGAAACAGAAAAATAAAAATATATATATATTTTTTTTGTTCTTACTTTCATTTACTAACGTAAGAGAAAACTATCTTTTTCAAGAAAATGATCCCGCATTTAGTGTTATTGCGCATGCCTGTGTTTTTTTTTTAAATTCTTCGAAATTGGCTTTTTCAGGAATGTTGCTTCTCGCAGGAACTGTGGATGCTGCAACGTTGAGTTTTCTTCTTCGTAAGTGTCAATCCAGTACGATTTATAGTTCTATTCATGTTTATAACAATTATTATTAATGATGGATACCCAAAAGCATGGAGCCCTAACCAAATATGACGTCTTATCCCACTGGAAATAACAAAAGGAACAACTCCTACTCCTATGAAGCCTTTCCCTGCAAACTTCCGGTCTGACAACAATATCTTAAGATATTCCTTTTTACTTTCTCACACTCCTATTAAGAGGAAGTATTGTAATCGTGTCAAATTTTCGATATTGAGTTTTCACCGGAAATATCCGTTTTGAGGTCCCCTGAGTCCAAAAAAGTGGTTTTTAGCAAGTGGTCTGTGTGTGTGTGTGTGTGTTTGTGTGTATGTATGTATATATGTGAACAGCATAGTTCAAAAACGAAAAAACGTAGAAAGTTCGAACTTGATATTCCGTTTAGTTATCATCATGCGACGACAGTGGGTCATCTGTTAGAATTCCTCAACCGGAAGTACCACTTTACTAGTTGTTCTTTTTTACGTTTTTGCGATTCTCTCAAAAATGGCTCCAACGATTTTCTTCAAACTTGGTATATCAACTACACATACTAACAACTACAACTTTTATTTGATACATTTCTCCGGGAAAATTCATTTATGGGTACTTCTGGGGGAGGGGTGTGGTTAGGTTTTTCATCTAAAATGCTATTTCAGTTTATTAGCCAATTCTGCCATCTATATAATAATGTTAATTAGAATTGAATATGTTGTTAAAAATTCCGAGTTTGAAAAAAATCGGATAACCGGAAGTTACCGTTTACTTTACCACTTTACTAAATGATTTTTTTTTTTTTCTCTTTTTCGCGATTTTCTCAAAAATGGCTCTGACGATTTTCTTGAAACTTCTAAATATAAACTAAACATGCAAAGATCTACATTATTTATTTAAATTATTTCTCTTGGAGGAGTGGGCTTACAGCTTCCTCTAAAATGCTATCATAGTTGAGATTATACAATTCTATCATCCAAACAAAATTAATTAGAAATATATAGATTGCTAAAATTCCAAGTTTCAAGAAAATTAATAAACCGGAAGTGCGCTTTTACTGAACAGTTTTTCAGTTTTCGACGAATTTCATTAAAATTTGGTATACAAACTATAAAATTTGTCAAATTATAATTTTGAGAACTGGTGTAAGAGAAAGTTGTG
>JAAEAF010009176.1:0-14547 GCA_011037195.1 Triatoma infestans
CAGCGTTAATTGACATTGTATGCGATATTATAGGTTATATTAAACAAATAAATTTTTTTTATTGTGTTCGTTAAAGATTAACGGTAAAATATTTTTTATTTTTGTTTTTTATTCAATAATATTATTTTTTATAGAATAAAAATATACAATAAAATAAATGTATTATTTTATATGTTTATCAAGATGGCTGTTAGTGTTGAATATTTAAAAAAAATTAAATTTTCTCAATTGACATTACCCGAAAAAAAATTGAAATAAAAAACAAAGGTCTGTTCCATTCCTAACATTATAACTCAGCAAACAGTAGTTAGTACATGATTTCTCAAATAAATAATTTTAATGAAAAAACTTATTCAAAAAATTTTTGTGAAGCTAAAACTCGAAGAATGGATTTTATATTCAAAATAATTTAATTTTTTTTTTATATATATATACTAGCTGAACCCGGTCACGCTTCGCTATGGCTCAAACTGATTTTAATTATTAGGGAAGTAAATAGAAGTATTATAGTTAACATAGATTCAGCAAGAAAACACATCATTCAATTTAATACCCTACTGTGCGTTGCTGTGAACTGAAAGGAAAGAAAGAAAAAATGTTTTTAACTGAAAGTCTCTTGTTATTGTGTAGCTAGTGAATGGACTGCATATTTTTGTTTGTCCGTTTCCTGCATAAACATAATGGATGACCGACTGTGGAGCATGCGACAGATAATTGCCCATGAGAGAAGCATTCGTGTTCTAAATTCAAACCGCACACATAGCGAACGCAGGGTGTATTATAAATTGAATTCGTTTGAACTCAAACGCCATATCTGTCCGCACATTTATTTGTCAAGCACTACTAAGATAAAGTTCCGCATAGTTGATGGTAGAATAAACATGACTCTTTACTTGTGATATTAAACACTTTACTTTACCACCTGCACATACCTGGTGTTTCATTGTTAAATTTTTGAGCATCACAATACGTACACTATTTATCCATTTTTCCAATAATTACACTTGGATGAAGACTGTAATTGTAAAGGGGATTGTAATTGAAACCGCATAAATTCAAATCAGTATGTATCGTTCGTCTTGTCTGTGTCCTGCGAATTCGATTCCTTTGATGCCTTGCTTGCCTCTGTTCACTCATTTCTAATGATCGAGCAAGAGCAGTGTGAAGTCGATCTCTTTCTTGCCTTGCTTGCCTCTGCTCACTTGTTTCTGAGCTCGAGCAAGAGCAGTGATCTCGATCTCTTTCTTACCTAGTTTTTCTCTGTTCACTTGTTTCTGAAGCTCCTTCTACTCTTCTCCTTTTTGCTTGATTTGTAGATCGACCAATGCACTTCGCTTTGGTGGCATAATTGTGGGGTTAAATAAAACGTATTTCCAATTATTTTCTTCAGCTGGAAATCAATAATATTTTTGATTTGTATTTTTAATTTTAATGTAACTGTTATTATGGGTATGTTATTTTAATTTGCTTTATAAAGTAAATTCTATGACTAAATTTCATGAGTAACAATTTAATTTTTCAATTTATCCATGGTTACACTTTTAACAAATATTACTAATTAAATGTTATTTTGATATTTTTGGGATATTTGTTCGGGAGCACCTAGAACTCTGATTTAAAAAAAAATTTGCAAAAACCTTCCCGGGGATATACCTAATAATTTCCCAAATTTTCACGGCGATTGGATGTATGGTTTTTGAATCTATCGAGTACAGACAGACACACATTCATTTTTATATATATAAAGAAAAAAGAAATAAAGATAAAGATTAGTTATTTGAGAAATAATGTTTTTTGTGTAATAGAAAATATCTTAAAAAATAACTATGTGAAATGAGGAGTTGATGAGGAGAGAAATTAGGTTTGATTATATAATAGAGTTGATGGGGAGTGAAATTAGGTTTGATTAATTAGACGAGATATGAAGACACTGTTTATAATATGGCTATAAAGTTTGCACAAACTGCACTGGACTTGTAATGATTTTATAGAATAAAAGGTGAGAGTAGAAGAGATATGACACGATGCGATGTATGGTTGAATCTGATAAATAGATAGATATCCATTTGAGATATTCTCACTGGCTTATATACAGGTTCTCCCACTCTAGCCTGCTTAAGTCAGAGAGTACCAGAGAGGGTCTGTCTTCTCTCTCTTAATTCTCTCGTCTGTCTGCTCTTTCTTGCTGATGTAATTCTCTCATGCTATTACACACGCAGCATCCCCACTTGCCAACTTCACGGGCCGACAATAGTGCCATTTATATTCCTTCAGTCGTGCCCCCAACAAAATCTAGTGTTGTAAAAGAAACAATGTGTAAAAGCCTTTTAAAAACGGAAAAAAACAACATGTGACAATACCCGGGTATCCGGAAAAAACCCCTCCTTAACTAGTTAGGTTTTAATAAAGCACTTAAAAAAAAAAAACAGTGTAAAAACTAAATTTGCTCTGTTCAAGTCTAAGTTATCACACTGTTTTGACAACATATCCTGATGATGGACGAACGCCCGAAAAACCGGTTGATAACCACGAAAAGAAGCAAGCTATCATGGAAAATATCTCAAATGTAAAATGTGTGGGTCTAGTGATGATAAAGATCTTGTTGCACAGCTTTTTCTTTCTATACATTCGTACTGAGAAGATTTCAAAATTTCCATTCTGGTGAAAATTTAATTTAATTTTAGCAAATTTGATTAGTACGCATGCCTTATTTTCTTTTTTTCTAGAGCATTAAACTACACACTGTATCAAACGATCATGAAAAGAACAATGCCATTTATATATTCCTTGAATCGTGCCTCCAAAATCTAGTGTTGTAAAATATTCAAGCCTACGAGGCCGGCCTATCATGGCGCTTAGTAGTCCTTTTTAACAGCAGTAAGAATAGAATTCTTTTGATGTCAACCAAAAAAAAAAAAAATGTATTGAGGTAGACCTACTTTTTTAACTTATACTCGCAAATCAAAACGATTATAATTTTAAATGAATCAATTTCATAGAAAAATTCACCGTAATAATTATATGTTAGGATAATAATTATTCAATTAGAACAATATGATACAAAAACATACTTTAACTTAAAAAAAAAGAAAGAAAAGTGTAGAAGATAATTCAAAACATAAGACAATAACAGGAGATTATATTGATAACACATTTACATAATAATTTCTTATCTTTAATCTATATATAAATTAGGATCTACAGAGGTCTGATTAGAAGGCGTTCCACAAAAAAAAAAAAAAAAAAAAAAAATATATTAAAAAAGAAATGCCCTTCCCACCAAGCATCAGATAATTGATTCAATTCTACTCAAGTGGGGAATTGAATATTCTTATCCAGTATCTTACTAGACATTATTTGAAACCTAAAGAGTAAGGGATATATAAAACCAAAGAAATTTATTCTTGTATTTTTTTTTTCTATTTATTGATACCAAAACTTATGTGGTGAACTGGATTTTTCAGTATTTTTTTTTTTTTTTTTTTTTTAAAGAAACCAATGTTTTTATAAATTATTTATTATCCAGCAAATTTATTATTTATACATAAAAAATAAATTTCAAGTAAAGTTATTTATTTATTTTTTTTTTTTTAGGAATTTATTCTCTGTGAAACTTAATATTCTAACGATAAATTTTTTTTGTGTTAAAATAAAAATAAAAAAAAAAAGATTATTATCTACAATTCTTTGATGCATCTTTTTTTTATTCGTTTCAATTTTTTTTTTTTTTTTTTGCATTAAGCAGAAAATAATTTGATAAATAATGTTTGTCTGTCTGTTTATAGGTAACAATAATTTTATTCATTGAAAACAATACAGGGTTAAAGAATTTATTTCAAATAAATTCTATTAAATTTAACTTTAAATGTTTTTATACAGGGAAGGGAATAGGTAAGTGGTTAGCGTACTGGACTAGCAATGCGGAGGACCCGGGTTCGTGTCCAGCTTGCTACCCTTAAATTTTTTCTTCCTAGGAACTTCCTACAGCTCACTGGTCGGTGTTTGGACAGTGTTGTCTGTAACGAGAGAACACTGTCCGGAGGCCGGCAATGCACTGTGAAGACTCCAGGCGCCAATGACCACCAGATGTTGACGCGCCTTAAATATATATAAAAAAAAAGAAGTAATAACTTTATTTTATCTTTAGGGATAGGATGTTAAATTATACTTTAATAAAATTACCAAAAAAAAAAATTTAAGTTCTTTACATATAAAAAATAAACTCAAAATTGCCAGTTTTATGTTCATAATATAAACAAACTAATAATAATTATTATCATCCAAGGTCCCCCCCCAAGCCGCGGGACATGAGTTAATATGGCTCTTATCCTCACCCCTAAAGCTACACCTAAGAGACCTTCCCCAACAATCTGCCAGTTTGACTGCCATATCTTAAGTTATGCTTGGCATTTAACCTCCCCTAAGCATTCCCTCAAAAATATGCGAAATCTAGTAGATGACGAAACGGGGATTCACCTAGGTAGTGATACACCGTTTGAGTTGTGATTGGTAGCCGCTATGGACAGAATAGGGGCGGGAAAATCTGGTGTATTAATGGGTGCCTGAAAGTGCAAGTCCTAAGCCCAATGTCAGAGTGCAATATCTTAAGATTGCACTGTTTTCAACTGTCCGAAACATTCCCTTGACAGTGTTGCCCTCCCATATATGCAAAAACTAGTACACTGTCCTAGTTACACCGTACAGTGTACAGATACACCGTTTCACTGGCTCCATCGTCACAATTTGACCAAAGGACTGACGACCCGCCTATCTTGTGTAAATGATTGGCTACTCAAGGGAGTCCAATCAATGCGTCTACCAGGACTCTCAATTGTATCCTCGTCAGGGAGAGAGGATACTTGAAAAGATACTTGAAGAAGCCCCCTGCATTATATCTTTTATAAATCTCTTAGCCTGCATACAACACTCGGTGTCCCTCCAATGCTTCCCTCCAATTCTCGTTTTTCTTGATTGTTTAATTGCTTGGTGACAGCTACAGCGGGCTCGGGACCACAAATGGTAGTGAGGATCTCAATTTAGCCAATTCGTCTGCCATCTCGTTGCCTTCTATGTCCAGGTTCCTGGATGAGCTTCACAGTGCTCCTCTGAGCGAAACTATTGCTCCATTAGCTTTCAAGGTATAACAACCCTGTTAAAGCCATTGCAATATGGGCGAAACGTCGGTTGCTAGCAAACTACTGACGAGGTCTTATCCCGGAGTCAGGCAAAGATTTAATTATGATCAGGTTATTTGCGGTAAACAAAAAATGAAAAGTTGAAAAAAGTAATTAAAATTTAATAAATAATTCGAATTTTTACTTTCTCTTACTCCCTAGTAAGAAAAGGAAGCATTGTAAGTGTGTCAATTCTCGAAATTGAGTTTTCACCGGAAATACATGTTTTGAGGTCCCCTGAGTCCAAAAAAGTGGTTTTTAGAAAATCGTTTGTGTGTTTGTGTCTATGTATATCAGCACAGCATAGCTCCAAAACGAAAAATCGTAGAAAGTTAAAACATAATATTCCGTTAAGGTATCACCAAGGGATGCGACAGTAAGTCATCTGTCAAATTTCCTCACCCGGAAGTACCACTTTACTAAATGGTTTTTTTTTTTTCAATTTTTCTCAAAAATGACTCCAACGATTTTCTTTAAACAAATAATATCAACTATACAGAATAAGAGCTACAATTTATATTTGAAACTTTTCTCCGGGAAAATTCAACTAAGGCCAGTTTTTGGTGGAGGGATAGGGTTAGGTTGTCCGCTAAAAGGCTATTTCAGTTTATTACACAATACTAATCATCTAAATAATATTAATTAGAATTAAATATGTTGTTGAAATTACGTGTTTGAAGAAAATCGGATGACCGGAAGAACGTTTTCACAGAAAAGTATTTTTCAATGTTCTGCAATTTATCTAAAACGATTGCAACGATTTTCTTTAAACTAAGTATGTTAACTACACATATAAAGAGTTACAACATTTATTTGAAACATTTCTCTGGGTAAACTCATTTAAGCGGGCTTTTGGGGTAGGGGTAGGGTTACGTTTGCCTCTTACGTTTGCTATCTTAGTTGATTCTACAATTCGACCATCTAGACAAAATTAATTAGAAATAAATAGGTGGCTAAAATTCCGTAGTTCAAGAAAATTATTAAACCGGAAGTGTTTTTTTTACTGAACAGTTTTATTTTTCAGTTTTTGTGTTTTTCTCCATAAAAACACCGACAGAAAAATTTGGTACACTAACTATAAAGTTTGTCAATTACAATATTTTGAAAACTGGAGTTGTTAAGAGAAAGTTGTGTGAGTGTTTCACACCAGATTTTTTTTTTTTTTTTTTTTTATAAAAGGAAAACTCCTTGGAGCTGCCTTACCAATGCACAGCTTAATCGCTTGAAGTTCAAAAGATGATAATAATAAAATCAAGTTTAACCAGCTGCTTTCTATTTCTACTGAAATATTAAAGCGCTAAGTCCTAGATTCATGTAACCCTAAGTTGTAGTTTCTTTTATTGGGGGTTAGAAGCTGTAGGAAACTTTTAAATCTTCCTTAGAAACAGAATAGAGTATGGGATTCCCTTTTTTTTTATTTTTTCCTCACTTATAAAAACAAAATATGATAACATCATAATTATTCACATCTTATTAGCATATACATAGTTTTACTGAATTAGTTTTCAATTCATCTTCCCAGGATGTTAACATTTTTAAGTCTCTTTCGAATTTAAGAAGAAACTAGATTAGTTTATTTCTAATGCAGGTATGTTGTTTGTTTTGATTGCAAACCAGTTACATTATTGCATGGCGCCCAAACTATTTAAGCAAGTTCCATTTTAAAAATACTTTACTTGTTTATTATTCAACCGCAGTTATTTTACATTAGGACATTACTTTTATAAATCTCTATAAATCTATTACTTACATTAAGGACATTATTCACGGTTTATTTTATTCTTAGAATGATAAAATAAATGATATTTTTTTTCGTTTTGTTTTTTTTAATTCTAAATTTATACAAACCAGTCACATGGAATTTTATTGATATCGCTTTGAAATTGTAAACATACTGATCTCTAGGAGCATTGTCTTAGTTATTGTGCTCAGCATTTGAACTGGACGTACAGTTGAATTGGATTTCATTTGTTACTGAAATAAAAATAACTTTTTCTGATTTGTTAGAACAAAATCTCGTCGATATTCTTCAATCGACGAACAATTACGACATTTTCTTACTTCAACTTATTACAATTACTATAGAAAATGACAAATTTTCTTCAGACTCAATATTTACATATTTGTGCTAACATAAATAGAGCGCTTCTAGGGCCTGAACCTTTTTGTGGGGGTCAGTGTCCACTTTGTCTTGGAAGAAGGAGCAGGAGGTAAAGATGTCTCATCTCTGGAACTTCCTCCCCGGACTGCGGCAGATCCAAGATCTGCCTGAGAAATTATAACCAACAAGAGATCGGCTTTAGTAAGAACAAACTGCCCTTTTTTACGGGGTTTCCTAACGGTGCCTTTGTCGACTCAGTGGACGGACACCTGACGAAGCTGGGTTTGGAGTGTGGCAACATATGCAGATTCTGTGGGGAATTACATCTCCTAACGTACTGCGAAGTTGCTATCCAGGAGAAGATTTAAGAACCTGGGCAGTTACGAGGAGGAGGAAGAAGGGAATATATCCTCCCTAGAGCCCGGCAGATTATTACGCTTCCTTAGGGATCTTTAACCTGATAGAGGTCTTGTAGACGGTGTTCGCTTGGGACATCTGTTTGGGTGCTGTGGGCAGCCTGCAGCACCAAGGGAACATAGCACAATATATCGTAGGGTAACAGTGCATTGCCACCCCCCACCCCCTCAAAACATAAATATAGAGATGGTGGAAGGGGGACAAAATATCTACCTACTATCCTGGGCTGATAGAGAAGTGATTATATTGTGTCCTCGCAGAGCGCACTAAAAACACTGAACCAACTACATATAACATTTTGAAAAGTAACGCCCCAAATTCTGCACAACTATCCAAAGTCAATTTTTGGGATGAGGGGGGAATATTTTAAATAAAATGAATATGTTTTATACCTGTGCAATTAGCATATTAAATTTAAAGGAAATCCTTAATAGATGTTTTAGAGAAAATTCCCCAAAATTTATTCTATTAAATCGCACTTCTGGTTAACTGGTTTATTCTGGTTCTGCAAATTTATTATGCTAGTAATGTTTCTAATCTATATTAATGTTATATAAAATGTAGAACCAACCATATATTGTGTAATGGAGGAAGCAAATGGAAAAATAGAAGTAAGTAGAAATATATTCTATATTTTAAATAAAAATCATTTTTTAAAAGGAAATTTGTACGTTGGCTGGTAGAAGGGTCAAAATTCAGGTACAAGACACCGTTACAAGAGAGGTCGGAGAACTTGGCCACCCTTTGTATTTTAACCCCTTCTAAAAATCATATATAAAGGGCAGATTTTAACTACGAAGACGATCATTATTTCGTCAGTTTATTCCAAAGCAGTCAACGAATATCATTCCATCATTTGTCTTTCAACCAGTCGGTGTGCCAAGAAGTGTTGAGTTTAATATTTTTGTGATTTAATTAAATTTAGCTACAACAATCATTTAGTGCAAGAGTTTTTGTATATTTGTTAGCTTTATTACATTTATTACAATTAACTTGTAATTATTATTCACATTATTCAATAATTCACAAAATATAGTCAAATTATTTATTACAGGCAATGGGTGACTTCTTCATTATAACTTTATACTTCTCTCGTCACTAAAGCATACACATACTTAAGCCCCTTTCGACTACGCTCACGCTACTCACTACTACAATACACACACACACCCAATACATTAAAATTATATTGATGTGGTACTTTATAAAGAAACTTAACGTTGCTATGCTACCAGAACCCTTTTCAAAAATAATTCAACCTTCCTGGAAAAGTGATAGGTATTTTATGCGTGAAGATAGTATATAAACGGGAAAAACGTTTCAAATAAAAGTGATAAACAGTTTATGTACTGTAAATATTAGACGTAGTTTAAAAGAAAATTGTTGAAAAGAAAAAAAAATAGAAATAAATAATTGGAAATATATTCCTATATTTTAAATAATAATTATTTTTAAAGGAAATTTGTAAGTTGGCTGGCAGAAGTATCAAAATACAGGTACAAGATACCGTTACCCAGGGAGGTCGGAGAACTTAGCCACTCTACTGTCTTTTAACCCCTTCTAGAAATCCTGCCCCTAAAGGGCAGGTTTTTAACTAGCAAGACGAGCATAACTTATGCCCCCCCCCTCCTAATAAAAATGACTTGTTAAAACACTGAGCATACTTAACAACACTATTAAAATTTAGTTAAGTATTCTTCAAAACATGCTATTTATTATACACTATTTTCTAATGTCTTTATATTATAATATATAATAATTCCACTTTTCATGAAACACACACACATAGTAACATAAACCTTATAACCTCCCCACGTATATACAACCAACAAGTGTGAGTGTAATAGAAACATTAAGTTGTAATGAACTCTCCCACACGAACTTGGTGAATTTGCTCTGACGATGGATGAAAATCCGAAACCGGTTAGGAACACTATAAATATGTACGCTACGACGGATAAAATACCAGATGTTAAAGAAAGTTTCGAGAAAATCGCGACAAATTGAAAACAAAAAAAAATTCAGAAAAGTCATACATTTGATTGATGGATTTTGCCCCTGAAACTTTTGTGTCAGATTCCGTGGCAATACCTAAACGGAATACCAAGTTTCTGAGCTACCAGCGATTTTTCGTTTTTGAGATATTCTGTTTAAAGGAAATTTTTACGTTGGCTGGCAGAAGGGTCAACACGCAGGTGCAAGACACCGTTACAAGAGAGGTCGGAGAACTTGGCCACTCTTACTGTTTTTTAACCCCTTTTAGAAATCAAGTATTTTAAAAAAAAAATGTATTGCAGTCAAGGGAGCTCAAATATGTATTTCCGGTGCGAACGCAGTACTTCCTCTAAACTAGAAGTTAAGAGAAAATAAAAAAAAATCTGGTGCGAATCACTCACACAACTTTCTCTTACCCCAGTTTTCAAAATTATAATTGACAAATTTGATAGTTTGTGTACCAAATTCGATGAAATTCATTGGAGTTCAACGAAAACTGGAAAAAAGTTCAGTAACAGTGCACTTCCGGTTTACTTATTTTCTTGAAACTCGCAATTTTGCCCATCTCTTTATTTCTAATTAATTCTGTTTGGATGTTAGAATTGTATAATCAATTATGATAGCCCTTTAGAGGAAAACCTAACCCCATTCTTCCCCCCAAAAGAGCCCATAAAAGATTTTTTCCAGAGAAATGTTTTTTTAAACAAAAGTTTTAGATCTATATGTGTAGTTGATATACTAAGTTTGAAGAAAATCGTCGGAATCATTTTTAAAAAAATTGCAAGAAAGTAAAAAAAAAAAATACCAGAAAACTGAAAAATACATTGTAGTAAAAACGCACTTCCGGTCATCCGATTTTTTCAAACTCGGAATTTCTAACAACACATTTAATTCTAGCGTAGAATAGTATAGTAAACTGAAACAGCACTTTAGAGGACAACCCTCCTCGAAAAGTGCCCTTAAATTCATTTTTCCGGAAAAATGTTTCAAAAATAAAATTGTAGCTCGTTGTATGCGTACTTGATATAACAAGTTTGAAGAAAATCGTCGCAGCCATTTTTGAGAAAAACGCAAGAAAGTAAAAAAAAAAAAAAACTAGTAAAGTGGTACTTCCGGTTGAGGAATTTTTACCGCTGACCTACTGTCGGATCCTATGGTGACATCCAAGCGGAATATCAAGTTTGAACTATCTGCGATTTTTCGTTTTTGAGCTATGTTGTTCACATACATACACGCACAAGCACACAGGAACATTTGCTAAAGACCAGTTTTTTGGACTAAGGGGACCTCAAAACGGATATTTCCGGTAAAAACTCGCTATCGAAAATTTGGCACGATTACAATACTTCCTCTTACTAGGAATAAGAGAAAGTAATAAATCTAAAAAAATATGAAACAAACAATTAAATTCAATATACTTAAATATATAAAATTTATAAATTCATGAAGCATAAAGTGAGAAGCACATAAGCATCGCCATAATAATAACTAAGATGATATGGCCGACCGTCTGTGACATTATTGGAAAACCATTCTCCTAGATTCTTGGAAGCTATAAAAGTTACAAGGTTTTGAAATATATCTAGAAAACATTATTACTGTTTCTTTCGTAGAATACTTGATTCTAATAGTTGATTACTAACAGTAACCTTTAAAATATATAACCTTTATTTATTTATTTATTTCCATTTATTCCTGGCAAGTGGGAAATACTGCAATCGTTTCTGAACTTTGAAATTAAGCTTTTAACGGAAATATATGTGTCATAGGGCCCGTCTATGTTCGAAAAATTGGATTCCGTTATGTGTGTTAGTGTGAGAGAAATAATATGATGAACAGGAAGAGAAGGGAGCCAAGGTACCTGAATGGGACTACATTGTGGAATAATTACCAACCACGCAAATTACAATCACCAACAAAACTTCTAATAGCAGTTTTAGAGAGATAAACCAAGATCACTCAGAAAACATTCTTAATATAATTCTTCCCTAAAATTAGTGTAAAGTGCAGAAAAATCTTGCCAAAAATAGTCGCAAAACAAAATACGATAAATAAATCTGGTGTGAAACACTCACACAACTTTCTCTTACTGCAGTTTTCAAAATTGTAATTGACAAATTTTATAGTTTGTGTACCAAATATAACGGAAATTCGTCGAAAACTGAAAAAAAAAAACTGTTCAGTAAAAGCGCACTTCCGGTTTATTCATTTTCTTAAATCTTGGAATTTTGGCAATCTATTTATTTCTAATTAATTTTGTTTAAATACTAGAATTGTATAATCAACTATGATAGGACCTCAGAGTGAAATATAACCCCGTCCTTCCTCCAAAAGCCCCCTTAAATGACTTTTTCAAGAGAAATGTTTCAAATATAAGTTGCAGCTCTTTTATGTGTAGTTCCTACATTCCTAAATTAGGAAAAAAAACCGTTGGAGCCGTTTTAGAGAAAATACCAGAAAACTGAAAAATACATTTCAGTAAAAAGGTCATCCGATTTTTACTTTCTCTTACTCCTAGTAAGAGAAAGTAAGTATTGGAATCGTGTCAAATTTTTGATATCGAGTTTTTACCGGAAATTTCCGTTTTGAGGTCCCCTGAGTCCAAAAACTTGTTTTTTGGCAAATGGTTTTTTGTGTGTGTGTGTGTGTGTGTGTGTGTGTGTGTGTGTGTATGTATGTGTGTATGTGAACAGCATAACTCAAAAACGAAAAACCGTAGAATGTTGAAACTTGATATTCCGTTTAGGTATCACCATGGCATCTGACGGTGACTCATCTGTCAAAATTCCTCAACCGGAAGTACCACTTTACTAGTTGGTTTTTTTATTTTTTTGCATTTTTCTCAAAAATAACTCCGACGATTTTCTTCAAACTTGGTACATCAACTACACATACAAAGAGCTACAACTTTTATTTAATACATTTCTCTGGGAAAATCCATTTAAGTGCATATTTGGAGTAGGGGTGGGGTTACAGCTTCTTCTAAAGTGGAGTCATAGTTGATTATACAATTCAATCACCCAAACAAAATTAATTAGAAAAAAAATAGATGGCTAAAATTCCGAGTTTCAGGAAAATTAGTAAACCGGAAGTGCGCTTTTACTAGACAGTTTTTCTCAGTTTTCGACGAATTTCATTAAATTTGGTACACTAACTATAAAATTTGTCAATTATAATTTTGAGAACTGGAGTAAGAGAAAGTTGTGTGAGTGTTTCACACAAGATTTTTTTTTTTTCACCTCGGAATTTCAACAACACATTTAATATCTAATTAATATTATTTAGATGACAGAATTGTACAGTAAAAGGAAATAGCACTTTATTAAGGAGGATAACCTAACCCTACCCTCACCCCCTAAAAGTGGCCATAAATGAATTTTTCCAGAGAAAGGTTTTAAATAATCCTAGATATTTGTATGTGTAAGTTGATATAAGATGTTTTTGCGGAAACTCTTTTACTGTAAAAACTCCGAAGAAATTCATTAAATTTAATTTATTAACTATAAAATTTGTCAGTTATAATTTTGTGAACTGCAGAATGAGAAAGTTGTATGTGTATTTCTCATCAGATTAATGTTTCATTTTTCTTCAGATGAACTTCGCAAACATGCCCTCTTAGAACTAAGAGAAAAAAATCCCTATGGTGAAGCAGCCCAAAAAGGGTCAATTCTTGCTAGACAGTTTGAATGGGGGGGTGTGAAGCACGCCGCAAGTTCCCACGCCGTTTAGTTGTGACCTTCGCTACCTAGGGCGCTACTAGTAGCTTCCCACTTTTTATCACGATGCTGGGGTCAAACCGACTTTGCCTTCACGGGTATCGAACCCTGAATTCTCTCACGAAAGGCGAGTGCGCTAGCCACTAGACCATCGCGTGAGGACCTTAGATCTTAGAGAATTACAATAAATATTTCGTCAAGTAAAAATATTTCTAAAAATCGGAATCGTAAAAAAAAAAGTGGAATGAATTAAAAATATATTTCCAACGAAATTGTTTACATGAAGGTCAATGTTTCATAAACGCCACCTGCGCTAGCCTTAGGTGAGTCACAATTGAATAAAATAGTAAAACAAAAAAAAAAAAAACACAAATGTTAATAACAAAATCGTGATATTATCATGAAGGCGACCTTTCAACAACACTTCCTTATATATTATAAACTTCATATACTACACTGACGTACTCAAATCTCATACTGAAAGTGGACAGCGCAGTTTATTTCGTCCATTATAATGAACATAAACATATTTCCACTAACATTACCATTTGCAGAAGGTAATTTCAGTGCTATAACATGGAGTTCAAAAATAGAAATGTGGCTACATTACCTTATAAGTAATTTGTGTCTTTTAAATTCTTCCAATTTGATGTAATAAAATATAGCTAGATTTTAATGTTTATGAAAATTTATATACAATTCATGAAAGGCCTTCTGCCCGTTTACTCATTTTCAAATTTTAAATTATTAATCGATTGTGCCAGAATTTCGAAATTGTTGTTTTGTTTGGGGTCCCTTGAATATGGAAAAAATGTTTCTAGCGAACAGTCTGTATATATGTGTGTGTGTGTCTCAACAGAATATCTCAAAAATGAAAAGGCGTAGGAAGCTCAGACTTGGTATTCCATTTAGATATACTACCCATCGTATTAGACATTAAGATTTCGGGTAAAATCCATCAACCAGAAGTGCGATTTACGAATTTATTTATTTTTTTTTTTACTTTTTCGTAATTAGCTCAAAAATGGCCACAACCATTTTTTTCAAACTTCGTATACTATGAATATGCATAAATATCTATAATTTGTATTATTATTAAATATGGGGCGCCTATCGGCTTGGTATCTAAGCTATGTGGCTTTTA
>JAAEAF010009177.1:0-26212 GCA_011037195.1 Triatoma infestans
ATTTCCAGAGGGTAGAAAAGTGAGTCGTTCTAAGGATAGCGTTGTACAGGTATGGAAGAAAAATGATAGCCTTGGGTGGGAGCTGAAAAAGGATATGGGGGGTGATTAGGTCATACCCAGGGCATTTTCTTTTGGGTAGATTTCGAATTACTAGCCTTACATCTTTTGGAGTAATAGGTTTTGGCGGAGGAAAAAGTGGAAGTGGGATGTCGAGCTCTTTGGTGATGTTTTCGGAATGTAGGGGGTCTTCTATATCAGGATAGGGAGTAAAAAGTTGGGAGAGGTAGAGGGCGAAGCTATGGGCATTCTCGTTTTGCAAGTCTATTCTTAATGTTGACCGATTTTGACTAACTAACTAACTAACTATTAAATAATTACAAAGAAATTAAGATAAGATATGACATTAAGTATTTCTACTCTAAAATATTCAGTAATATAAGTTAAGTAATTAAAAAATTAACAAAACTGAATAATTGAATTTAAAGGCATTCATTTTAGATACTGATGTGTGTCATCTGATAAATTATTAAAGCTCTTATCACCAAAAAGGTAGGAAGGGTAAAATAAATTAGCTGTTTTTAGAAGATGTCCAGAAAACAAGGTCAAGTGCTAGCTGACACATACACATTATGGAATTTATACTATTTGTGGAACTGTAATTTTTATAAAAACACAAATATATAAAGTATTTTTATAATATTTTTATTTATATATGTATTTTATTAACAACAATATAATTTAAATAATCAAGTTTAGTTCCACTTTAAGTATAAAGGGTTTGTGTATGAACCACTTTCCCGTATACTTTTTAATAAAATATTGAAGAAAAGTAATCAGGGATAGGAATATACGGTTTCCTGGTGCCATATGTAACAAATGCGAGCAACTGTTGGACATCATAGCCTACTGCCTCCTAAACAACGAAAACTCCCTGCCCATTTTGCCCTACAAAAAAAAACATCATCGTTAATTTTTCTGCATAAATGAGAAAATTACTGAATACATTTATATCGGAGGTGGCAAGGCAGAGTCTTGTAATTCTTTGTGTTTCATTGCTTCCGCTAATAACACTAGAAATTTCACCTGTAAATTTATTGTTACATTAGACCAACAAAATAGGTGAAAAGCAAACCTAACTTCTAGAGAAATCGACAATTATACTAAATATAATCATTTACCTTGACCCGTGATAACGTTTATCATCTCTTTTACCCTTGATATCGTCTCCAAAGTAGATAATATTGAAAAAATACATTTTGCAATTAAAAAATATGACAAAGTAATAAGTGTGAAAATTCACACGATTTTCTCGAATTCAAAAGTTTTAATATTGAACCAAAATTCAATATATGAATATAGTGGTGGGACATGTGTGTTTGTTCCCACGGAGTGCAGTTAGTTATTTGAACATGATAATATTGTAGTTCAGATGATGGCGCCACAGTATCACTTGATCTAAAGACACAGAATCGCAAAACCACTTTTTCGGAAAAATGATAAAAATAAAAATAAGTTTATAATCTGTACAGTAAGCATTCCAAGTTTACAGAAAATCGTTTCGAGAAAATTCCAAAAAAAGTGGGCAATGCTTTTAATGTATAGTATTATTGCATAGGTGCACTACACTAAAGTGGTACTTCAGAAGGGACTTTAGATGGTTGCAGGTCCCCTAGAACCTTAATAAAATTTGTTTTTCTGGAAAATATTTCAAATAATCTTGTTAAGGATTGATTATGTGGGGGAGGCGAGGTTGGATCTGATGCTGCCGATAAATAAAAAGCAAAACCCCAAGCAGATAATGAAAGCTTTGGAGTCAAAAAGTATTCATTATCGATATTCTGTACAGAATTAGCCCATGTTTAAATGGATGGATCCATCCAATCGGCAACGCGTTATACAGAAGCAGGCATCATATATTGTGAGGAGTTCGAGTGATCTCGGCAGTGGGAAGGATGAGCACGAATTCTGATGAGGGAAGTCAAAGCTATTTCTATGGCTTTGGTAAAAATAGGAGAGAGAAGAGTTATAACCTCTTTTCATTAGCTATCTCCAGTACAGCATGCCCCGATCAAGCGGAAGTAAAGCTAGCGAAAACTGCAAAAATAGTCTGACGGAAAACGGATCCCATATCGTACTCCAATGGGTCCCGAGCTATTGTGGCTTAGCGGGTAATGGAACAAGCCGAACAAAGTAGGCCGATGAGGAGCCGAAATGCAGTAGCCCTGATACAGCGCTTTCCTACTGCGCTGTTAAAAAAATGTCAAAAAAATCTTGAGATTAAGAAGGTAAAACACCGTCAGATAGAAGGAAAGCAGTGGCGGACACTGCTGGACGAACCCATTCTGCCTATAGCTACTGGAAGAGAAGATATAGCTGTTTGCAGGGCATGGTTACCTCCATCGTTATTTAAACAGGATTGGACAGCCCTGTTTGTCCCCTGTGCAACCAAGATGAATTGGACAAACTACGTCAGAACAAAAAAAATATCAATAACGACCCATTTAGACAATGCCATTATGGCAAAACTTTATTGGACTACCAGGAGCCGAATGGCTTAGTTACTAACAGCTGGGCGTTAAAACAAAAAAAATATATATTGATTAGTATTCATGTGTGTAGACAGTAAATGAAGTTTAAAGAAAATTAGAATTTAGCCATTTTTGAAATAATTAAGAAATGTGAAAAAATGAAAGCCTTTAATGGATCTTGGCTGATATTTTCGTGTTAAATGCGGTGACTGTATCTAAAATCAAGTTTAAACTTCCTGTGAATTAAGGTTCTGTTTTTGAGGTATTTTTTTCACACAAGTAGAGAGAGAGAGAGAGAGAGAGAGATACCATCCGTCAAAAACGTAATATTTAACATGAGGGTCAAGTCCTTTTAACACTGTAGTTTAGCTGTAGTATCTCTCGCTTGTGCTCATGTGGACAAATCTAAATTCAAGTATGTAAATTTAGCACTTTACTCTCTTGCCAAATAAATATCAATTTTTAAGCTAAAAGCATTAAAAAATTCATACTATATGCTGTTATATTACCTGAATAATAAATTTAAACTTCATTTGTGGACTATGTTATATTTATTAATATATTGAGATATATATTGCTACATTTCTTCAATATCAGATATTATTACGTATTATAGTGCAATTTTGAAATTTGCCAAAATATAGCTTTTTTAAGATTTGGATTGTGTGTACGTAAACAGTATTAATAAAAAAAAAACAACGTATATTTGAGATCTGTCACATGGAAATTCCACTTTACTATGTTTTTTAAAAACATCATTTCCTCGAAAACATATCCAACTTTATTTAAGCAAAAAAAAAAACAAACCTTGTTTACTTGTTTACAGGTCAATACACACGTTTATTGGCGATGTATTTCTGATTAAATTGATTTAACATTTTCAGTGGGTTCTATGTCACTAGGATTCATTCTAAATATTCTAATCTAATTCAATGTATACTATCTTTCCAGCAACGTTTTTTTTTTTTTTTTAATCTTTATTCATGCTACAATCAGCGCGATAGCGCTATATGCAACAATCATACAAAGAACATACATACAAAATGAGTGGAGAAGCTACCCAATGGTAACACTCCAAAACTATACAAAAATCACTATTGACTCTTTTCACTTGAGAATAGATCACGAGGCCATTGTCTTTTAAGACGTCTAGGAGGGTTATTAGGAAGTGTTCGGGAAGACAGGTGTTGAATTAAAGGGTTTGTGTCAGTTAATATGGAATTTCCTGTAACGGGTTTAGGCGACTTGAGCAGTGAACGTTATATTAAGATCAGTATGTATGGTTCGGTTGGAGACGTAAAAAGGAGCGTTTACAATGTTACGGAGGATTCTGGATTGTAGGGATTGTAGGGATTGCAGTCTTTTGAGATTTGAGCGTTTGGTTGAACCTCATAGCTATTCCGAACGCCCAGATAGGCTTTAAAATACATGTATAAATTAGTCTTTTGTTGTCTATGGAGAGTTAGATCTGTTGTCCGGTGGTCTTTTAAGTTGTCGAAAGCGTCTGTTTAGTTCTATTCTTTTAAGTCATGTATGAAGATTCCATGTAAGTCTTCGGTCTAAGTAAAGCCCAAGATAGCGAGCAACATTGACCACTGGTAAGGGAATTAAGTTGTAGTAGACTGGGGGAAGAGTAATCTAGCAACGAATATTAATTTTTAATACAATTAAATTATATTGTGAAAATATCAAGTTGAAGAAAATTCAAGCATTGCGCGTTGAAAATTATTGTAAAAAGAGAAACTTTTCTGATCGATTCATATAAAATTTTTCACTTCCGGTCCTGCTTTAAAAGAAGAAAATAATATGTACGTATTAAATATTCAAAATGGAATTATTACCATAAAAAATTGGCTGAAAGATTCCCTAAGTAAGAATGATTTGTTTTTATCGCCTGAAATTTATGTGTTTATGTATGCGCAGTCTATTACAAGAAAAGTTGCAGGAAGTTAAAATTGATATTTCAATTTTCTTACAGTCAGGAAATCCAACACAAAGGTTCGATCCAAATTGGAAGTACATCTTTTCATAGTGTTTCTCTTTTCTGCTCTTTTTTTACGATTTACCGGAAAAAATCACTCTAATATTTTCTGTAAACTCGATAAAATTACTGCATTTACAAGGTCACATATTTATTTAAAACATGTTTTGGGGGATTTTAGTAGTATTATGGGAAAACTGCAATATTATGCATTCCTCTAGAGTTACATTTTAATATAATGCACATAATATACCCATCATTTACATAAATAATAACTGTCGTAGTTGGGATCGCAGAGGTAGATAACATCAGAGATTTTTTCCATGATAGCTTCTTGGTTCATTTCGTGTTCTCACCTTAAATGTTTATATTTACAGCTATACAATTCTATCTCGAAAGAAAAAAAAATCTGGTATGAAATACTCACATAAATTTCTCTTAAAATAGTAACTTTACAAAATTGTAACCGACAAATTTTATAGTTAGTATACCAAATTTAATGAAATCATCGATGTTTTTTTTGGAGAAAATCGCCAAAACTGAAAAAACAGTTCAATAAAAACTACTTCTAGTTTACTAGTTTTCTTGAAAGTCTAGGAATTTTGGCAATCTATTTAATTCTAATTAATATTATTTAGATGATAGAATTGTGTAATAAACTGAAATAGCATTTTAGAGGAAAACCTCACCATAACCTTCACCCAATATTGCCCTTAAATGAATTTTCCCGGAGAAATGTTTCACATAAAGGTTGTAGCTCATTATATGGTGTACTTGATATACGAAATTTAAAGAAAATCGTTGAAGCGTTTTCGAGAAAACCACAAAAAAAAAACTGAAAAAACATTAAGTAAAGTGGCACTTCCGATTGAACGATTTTTATGAAAAGCTTATTCTCAGGTCTTTACTATTTTAACGAAATACTGGGTTTGAACATTCGGCGATTTTCGTTTTTAAGGTATGCTGTCCTCCCCCCCTGACACACACAGACAAAGAGACAGGCAGGCGGACCAATTGCTAAAAACCACTATTTTGGGACCAAGGGAACCTCAAAATGCATATATCCCGTGAAAACTAGATTTCCAAAATTTGACAGATTACAATACTTCCTCCTAACAGCAATTAGAGAAAGCAAAAAAAAAAAAAAAATAACCTCGAAAACTATTTATTTATTTCACAAGAGAGCGCAAGAAGCCACAGAATAGTTGTAAAATGACTCTACACTCGCGTTAAATATTGTATTTTTTCTACAACAGCGAAATCTAAGGTATAAAAGGAGGTAACAAATGTGCAACAGCTTTTAAAAGAAAAGAGGAACGTTATCATCAGTAAGATTGTAAAACGTTAAGTTAAAATTAGGTAGAATTATATTATGTTTTCTAATTAATTGTTAACTTGATTTTAAAATGGTAAATCAAATCTATATTTAAGAATTATTATTTTACTTTAATATTATTATTAATATATTTTAGCACTTTCATCCAAAATCTTAAACTCTGTTTAATTGAAAGGTGGTAACACTTTGTTTACTTTTAATCTCTAGAGATTAAAAAAAACAATTTTTAAACAACTGTAGCCACTGATTTTTTTCAGTGAAATAACTAACACATTATTCAACTGTTCTTCAAAATGGTTATTTATCCTGATAATAAAGTAATGCTTTTTTGCACTCAAGCATTTTGTTCTCGAATTGTCGCGCTCATGTGGCCACTGAAAAAGAGTGTAAAAGTAGTGTTGAATATTAAATTTCCTTCCTGCAAATAAATTAAATTGATTTTTTTCACTTATACGAGTATACAAATATGAACAGGTGTAATACATTCTTGTTTTCGTATATTGCCGCTAGATGACGGGGGATAGTTACAGTTGGATAATTACTACATTTTTGAGAAAAAGAAATGTCTGTTTTTACTCTAACTTGTGATTAAAAGTATAAACTTAGCTTATTGTTTTTCATTCAGTAAAAATAATAAAAAATAATGTTGTTACATTTTTCATTTTCTCAAGAGATTGAGTAATCCAGTCATTAACTGTTCGCCAGGACAATATGTTCTTGCGGATAGCAACAAAAATAACCGTATTTCAGAACAATAAGACTACAATTTGGTTACTAGAGTTTGGAAAGGAGTCTTAGATCTCGACGACCATTCAGCACCCTGCCTCTCACGGCTTTATCTTAAACAACCCATTCGGATTCACAGTCAGTGTTGATATACTAAACAAGCCTACAACTACCTTGAAGAAGCTTATTGCTAGGTGAAAGTCAGTTTATACCAAATAAGTGCCTCACGAGTGGTGTTTTCCAAAAGCACACATGTTTTTTTTTTATTTTATTGACCATATTTGAACATGAATATGAAAAAGGAATGTGTATTAAGATGGTAAAAACAATTGTAATTAATGGCTAAACATTTTATGGGAGTAATAAGCCGAACAATATATTCTGCGGATATAGACATGTTAACTATAATAGTTCGCTATTCCCATAGTAATGTGTACTAGTTTTGTTTGTCTGCTAGAAGCTACTTATTTCTTAAAGTAAATTGATTTCTTAAGCTAGACTTATCTTTCAATCAATCTGGTGGTTTGATGTTTGAAAGTGGTGAGACAAACGAACCTACCAACGGAAGTGCCTTCAAGACACCATTATTTCTTCTTGCTTTCCTTTCCACTTCATCTCAACTTCTAAAAACCATTTGATGACGTTCCCCATTCTAGCTGACTCATTCTTGTAAACTAAGATAGATAAAGAGGCAATGGAAGAAGAAAGAAAGGAGGTCATCTACTCTTCCAGATGGACGAACACTCAATTTGTCTTTTCACATTTTCACCTTAGTCTTTCATGGCAGCTGGTAATGAAGCCACCTTACAATACTAAGAGGCTTACACCTTTATTTACGATTCTATTCAGTACGACTCACTTTATATAGTTATACATATATCAAAGAAAAATATATTTATAACCTACACTTCATTTTTTTTTTTTTCATCAATTCTTACATCAAGGATTATTAAAAAAAGCACAGCTTTGAGAAAGAAAATGTTATAATTTTCAAACCAAAATCTCTCGTATCGAAAATAATGATGGCAGGTTTCAATAATAACGTCATAAAATAAATAAACCTGCTTTATATTTTAACAATATTAATTTATATAATAATAACACTAATAATTTATTAAAAAAAAAAAACAAAAAAAAAAAACAATTTCTATACACAAAAAATTGGTAAAATAAATAAGTTATAGATATTAATGTCTGTAACTTAAATACATGCTTTCATACGACATACAGATTGACAATTTTAACATGCACCACCTACTTGTTTTAAAAAAACCCAATTGATAATCTACTTAATTCTTTCAAAGGTTCCAAATATGTGATCAATTTTTTTTTTTTAATCTCGAAAAAAGAGATATCAACTACAGAATGAGAAAAATCCACTGAATATTAGCAGCGATATTCAATTTTGAATGTCGATAAATTCTTTCCCATTTGGTTGCCATTATTCCCACATTGTTCTTAAGTGTATAGTCAAATAAGCAAAAACATATTTTATCGAATGATGAATGTAAATTCACGTGAAATGGATTACTGACTAGATGTAATTTTCGAATATGGGCAGATGAAGATATTACATATCGGACACGGTGTTAGACAATAATTTTGATAAATGCCCTTGTTGTTGTTGGTTCCGTAGAGCTGGAAAGCATCAGAGATATTTTCCGCAATAACCTGCTTCCTTTTGTGGTCATCGACCGGTTTCGGGCGTTCGCCCATCTTCAGGATGCATAGAGCAATCTCTGATGCCCTAGTAGAGGATCAACTTGAAGGTTCGTATTTCTACAATGAAATATTGAACTCAGACAGACATCTTCTTTTCTTAAATGAAATTCTCCTAGATCTGCTTGAAAATATCCCTCTAGTACAACGGTAAATGATGTATGTTTAACTAGATGGATGGGTAAGTGGATAGGCACTTCCTAGACTTTGTTTTATCTCTGGCATTGAAATGTTATCATTCAGCAATATATGCTTATGCATTATAGAACTGACTACATACTTATTGCCTCAAACATTCATTCACAGATCTAACCTATTGCCTCAACATAGGAACAGATCTATTCCATTCACGCAAATAAATACAAACACGCCAATAAATAAATTCGCACGATTAACTCTAAAACCTAACGCGACTCATTCATACTAACAACCAGACCAACATTCATATGGAGGGGGGAGTACTCTATATTCCTCGCACCCCTATATACTAAACCTAATATATTATACCTAAAATATACTTACACTATGTACAGAAAATATATACATACTATGCACAAATGGAATGGTGTACTCGATATTCCAACCAATCCCGTAATACTTAATCCTAATCGCATACACTCACCTTTCATACTTAAGCACACAAACAGACATACTTTTACTAACCACAATCATATTGTCTAGCCAGTTCTATTAATTCACGCAACACTTAAGCATTATTAGAAAATATAATATTTTCATAACGAGAAGGGGCCTCCAAATATTTGTATAAAGTTCTAAAAAAAATTATTCCTAGATAATACTAAAAAATAAAGTTTATGGCTACATAAACCCTGTCACCAGTGTCGGAAATACTTAAAGAATTTCTGATTGACCTATGATGAAATTCGTCTTGGTTCTGTAATTCATTAGCCAATAAAAACGGACAAAAAAGGCGTATTTATTCTTATATAATGATGGTGTCCATTTTGAACAACTGATGTTAATATAATTTTCCTTTATTTCACTATAAACTCGAAAAACAATGTGGAATAATAGTAACCAGAGGGCAGAGAATTTTTTTACATTCAAAATGAAGATAGCAAAAAGGTTTCATTAAACTTTGTATATACATCATTTCTGTTTCAAACTTTTTACCGAGAAAATTCAATCCGTATAGTTTTTAGTGAGGAATGATGTTTTACTTTCCTAAAAAAAAAAAAAAGTCGTTTTATTAAGTTTAAATTCTCCCATTGATATAACATTTTCGAAAATATGACATAACAGGAAGAGAAAGTAACATAACACACATAAATATTTATTATTATTACAAAAGGCCGGAATACCTTAGATCAATACAACACCTGGATGTAGTGAAAGCGATTTAGTATGTAACATATAATATACAACTTGTGGGCAACAAACATATATTTTTCTCTACTGTAACATATGATTAGGAGGGCCTCATTATTTCTTTAAATATATATATATGTGTAGTGTACAACTTTACAATTTAAATTTATAACTTTATATTTATGTCACATATCGTTGATGAATGTTGTTAATAAAATAAAAATGTTCAGAGACACCTGGTGATTAATATTTTAATTCGTACTATGTTAAATATTTAATTTTCTGAAGAATGGTAGTTAAAAAATTAGACAGTCAATGTCGCCTTCTTAATTGATATGTTAGTGGTTAGTAAATAAAATATATAAAAACAATTTTTTTTTCACATAAATCTTTTAAATAGCAGTAAGTAATATTTTGTTTATATTGTGTGCGTGTGATAAATAAAACAAAAAAACGCAGGAAGCTAGCTAAATTGTTATTCTGTTGATACCATACCGCAAATGATACGAAGTTTCTGGTCAAAATCCATAAACCGGAAGTGCAACAGCTGTCTTGATTTCCTTGACAACTCCAACGATTTTCTTTAAGCTTCTTGTACTATCACAAACAATATATTGATTTTTGGTGGGTTCTGGAGAAACAGTAGCGTTAAACTTCTCTAAAATACGACTTCAGTACAAATGTATAGTTTTACCGTTTGCATAATATCAATGTATGCTCTTGAGCGTACCCTGAAGCGGTTGTGTAACGACCAACGCAAGTGTGATAATAGAAGATATATAAATATACTAAATCGGAAGTAATAATGTTATTTGTAAATGATAAGGTAAGAGAAGAGACAATTATTGACATAAAGATATATAAAACTGAACTGAAGGGAAGGGATTAGCTCAGTGGTATCGCTGGACTAGCAACGCGGAGATCACGGGTTCGAATCCAGCCGTGCTACCCTTAGATTTTCTCTTCCTAGGAGCCCCTACAGGACAGTCCGGTGACGGACAGTGTTGTGTGTAACTAGAAAACCTGTCCGGAGGCCGGCATTGCACTAAGAGGCTCCGGGCGCAAATGACTACAGATGTTGAGATGCCTTAAATAAAAAAAAATAAATAAATAAAAAACTGAACTCATCTCGAAGACATTGTAAGCGGAAGGAAGAGCATGGGCGCTGGGCTGCGGTGCAGTGACGTAAAGGGGCTGGTATATATGAGGCGTGAGAAAGTTGTATAGGTGTAAATGTTGTATGTGTGAGTGATGAGGGAGTGCAGTAAGATGTCAATGGATGACGCTGAAAAAGGTCTTGAAGGCCGGAAAGGTGATGAAATTAGATGAGTGTTCTTCTTGAATGAGAAGAAGGCGTAAATCAAGTTAATTCTTCAGTAAGAGAAAGATGCTTACAGCGGATGACGCTGGGAGAGTAAATACACTCGCGAAGCTGAAACAAAATAGGCGAAAGAGCACTTGATGCACATAAAAGGTGAAAGATGACTAAACACACACAGCTGTGTACTTCACAACAGTCAGAAGAGCAGTGAATAATAAGGAACAGAAAAGAGAGGGAAGTATGTGAAAATTGCGTCGGCGGCAAAAACAACAAAGGAAAAAGAGCGTCAGTTGAAAAGGCGGGAAATAGAGGTGAGAAGAGCGCGTCAAGTTACAGTGAAAAGGCGGGATACAGAGTTAAACCGCTACCAAACAATCAATATACATTGTTTTCTGAGGGGGGGGGGGGCAATGCACCGCGACCCTTTTCGATTATTGTGCTATGCCCCTGGGTGTCGCAGGCTATTGCCCACAGCACTCGACAGATGTCTTTCTCTGAACATCCATTCTACAAAACCTCCATCAGGTTGAGATCCCTGAGGAATTCCAATACCCTGACGGGCTCTAGAGAGGGTACATCCCCCTCCTCCACCTGGTAGCTACTCAGTTTCTTGAATCTTCTCAGCTTCGCAGTCTGTTAGGACATGTAGTGGAGTTTCCTCCAGCTCCCCACAGAATTTGCATGAGCTGTCACTTTCCAAACCCAGCTTCACCAGGTGCCCTCTAAGTCGGCAATACCCCGTGAAGGTCCGGCAAGCTTGTTCTTGCTCAATCCGATGCAGGCCTCCGATTCCGTTGGTTATATTTCCCAAGCAGATCTTAGCCTGCCGCACACCGGGGAGGGAGTACCAGAGTTGAGATCTCCTCGTCTCCTCCTCCTTCCTAAGTTCCTCCAACAGAAACTGGTCGGTAACGCCACAAAAAGGTTCCGGCCCTAGAAGCGGGGTCCTAACTTGGCCAGGGCGTCGGCGATCATCATTATACATTAGAAGCATTGCTAGAAATTCAAATTTGCCGAAAATCGATAAACCGGACTGCGACTTTTCAGAATTGGTTTTCGAGTTGTTTTTTTTTAATGTAATCGTTAACGGCTGCAATGATTTTCATTACACTTGGAAAATGCTCAATGCACAGATAGAAACGTATCACATCTATTTGAAATTTGTTTTTTCCGAAAAATTGATTTTTACTTTCTCTTAATCGTACTCATAGAATTTATTGTGTCAAATTTTCGAAACTGAGCTTTCACGGAAACACATGGAAACACTGAACACAGACAGCTATCTCAGTTTCTTAGATGAAGTTCTCCCAGATGTGCTTGAAAATGATGTACTACTTCAGCAAAATGGATTTCCAGCTCATAATGCGAAGATAGTTAAACGTTTTCTATATATATTTATCGCACTTACCAAAGTAAATGGACTGACACGCACGTGTCTATTCAGCTGTCTGATCCTTCCCTGGACCTGAAGCTTGTGAATTACTTCATCTGTGGATACTTAAAAAATAAAGTTTATGGCAACTTAAACCATGTCATTACAGTAAAAGAACTTAGAGAATTTCTGAAGCCTGCGATGAAATCTGTCTTGATTCTGTAATACGTGCGTGTGTGCACTCAATGAAAAAACTGGGCAAAAAAGGCTTGTTTGTGATTATTTTTTAATGATGATGTTAATTTTGAGCAACTAATAAGAATTTTTGAATTATTTGACTTTACACTAAAAAAAAAGTACTTTAAATAATCGTTATATAAATAAAAATACATATATGGTCCAATTTGAAACAAAAAAATTGATTTTGAAATTTTTTATTTCTGCGTTAGAAAAAAATAATAAATAATTGATCATATGAAACTTGAAAAAATTAACTAGGTTATCATTCAGAATTTGTTTTCTATATGTATAAAGGTACTTTCCAAGACAAGTGGGTGGTGCATGTTAAAATTGTCACCCCTGTATAATTTATAACTGAGTTAAATAGACAAGAAACTGCTAGCCAACTGTGACGTCAGAGAAGTAAAGAGAGTGCCACTTCGCTATTTTCTATAATTATTTATTGTCCTCAGTCCTTCAATAGTAAAAACACGTTGTACCTGTGGAGTAGGATACCTTTCTGAGACAATCCTAGTGTGTCACCTCATTAGAGCTACTTTTACATTACTATTACTACTGTATTATTAAAATAGTTTACTAAACGCTTTCTTTTATTAATAATTTACAACCCTTTTCTTTAAGTTACTACATTCTTCTACCTCCAGGTAATGAGGACAGCTTTCAAAAATACAATTATTCAAAGGTAAAATAACATCCAAAGATAAAATAACCCTTGAAGGGTTATTCCAAAGGTATAATTACCTTCTCACCGATGTAACAAAACAAACACATACATTACACAGGAACAAACAGACTGATAAACGATTTAAACAACTTTACCTTACTTGCTACAATTATAAATAGAAAAATGTCCTACAAACTTGTATTATATTTGCTAAATTTATAAATATCATTAAACTGAATATAGGAGATGAGAATTTACTGGTTAGTTTTTAAGAACATAAAGTTTACCTGAATGTGACAACACATTACATGGCAATATGTTTCCTGGTTTTCCCAAGTAAATATAGGGACAGTTAGGGAATATACGGAAGTTAGGGAATATTTGTCGACAAAATCTTTCAAAAAATAATAATAATAATAGATTTGTAATATATATGCAATTAGCATTCTATGTTTAGAGAAAAATGTTGATGCTGCTATCATGAAAATGGGAAAAACCGCAGAAATATCCTGTATAAAATCGCAAACTACGCGATTACCCGATTTTTTTTTTAAACTTGGAATTACAGCAAAGATTTAATAATCTTAATAATATAAAGGGTTAGAACCGTATATTAGACTGAATTTCAAATTAAAGCAAAGTTTAACGTTTCAAAATTCCAAGACCTTTACAAAAAACATGTTTCCTGCAGAAAAGTTTGATGTAAAAAAAAAAAAAAAATAAAAATAAAATGATAGGTATTTAAATGTGGTGCTAATATGCGAAATTTAAACAAAATTGTTTGACTCATTTTTTGAGAAAACTAAACGTTTGTCAAATACGGTGGTGTCATCTTGTTGAGCTATTGACACTAACGAAAGACTTACTCTCACAACAATACTAAAGGAAACAATTTTTTTTTACGAATAAGATTTCTCAAAACATCACATGTGGAAGATCAATTTTTTTAAATATCTCACATGATCGCAAACTACTTTTTATAGAAGAAGTGAATTAATAGAAAATTGTTTAAGTGACGAGATATTAAAATGACTTTTTTCCATATCTGAATCCAGATTTGCTCACATGATTGCATGAGGTAGATAGATTGACAAAAGAGGTCGCAAAGCCATGTTCCACCGCAATCAGCACTAGGAGGACTATTGTGGATAGCAGGTTCTCCAGCGTTGCCCTTCTAAGCAAGCTTAGCAAAGCTGAAAAGGGCTCCGTCATGAAACTAAGTGGTTTCGGGGTTGCTTGTACCCAGCTGAAAAAAAACCTTGTCCTCATCAGGCCGGTACACTCAAAAAGACTATGTATCGGGGTGGGTTTCTTCACCGACCTTACTGAATCGGCATAACGCGATCATCTCCAAGTAGCAGTTGGTGCATGTGCCTATCAGGTTAGTAGACTCACTATTATCCATATAACCTAACAGCTATGGTTCAGTAGATTCCTGGTAAATTGAGGCAAGTGTTTATTAATAAAGAATTTTGCCTGCCTCCGTCCAGGTGTTCTTTTCCACCATCGCAGAGGCTGTTGTTCTACTATCCAACCTCTGATAGAAGTTTGAATCAGGCTCCTGATCTTTACCGCAGAAGAGTTCGGGATCCATAAACATGACCTCCAAGCCCTCCCTCGCTAGTGCATCACCGTCTTCTCTTTGCCCAGAAACTATAATAATAATAATCAGTGATTGAATTGAATCATTTTTTAAATGCTGATCTATGCTATTATACTGGTACATTTATTTACTTCTTTGTAAAATAGTATTTTTCAATGAAACCTTTCTTCGTTTCACCTTAACCAACAACGTCAAAGGGAGTATTGAATTTGAAGCAAGTACGATATTTCGATCTTTTTTAAGGCCAATATTTTTTCTCTCTTTTTCCCAAAACACCAGAAATACAAATTTTTAAAATGGCTGAGAAAGAGGAGAGAGTGAAAGAAAATGTGGGAGGCAGAGAGATACCAATTTCATTTTTGAATACATGAACCGGATGCAAACTTTTTTTGTGACAGGAAAAGGAAGTAAACAAAATCATTTGAACTAATATAATAGGTAAAGAATATAACCAGTTGTAAATGAAAACAATATTTTCTATCAACTATCTTTCCAGACTAGTTTCTCAGAAGAAAAGTAAGTTACTATAAAGTTATATATTTAAAATAAATAGATTCAATATAAATTAATAATAAATAAAACTATAGTTATATGAATTATATTAATTTATAATAATATATGATTTTCTAAAAGAAATAAGACGCGGCAATATAAAGCGAATTACTTCCAGTAAATAAACAGGTCACGTAGTTTGTGAACGTGAGAAATAACGTCTCTAGAAAATTACTGATACTAAAGCTGATCAAATCTTAAAGCTTTCATTGATACCACTAATTTCCTACTGTATCAAATTAATAACAATTTTGGAGGAGGATTTATTAATCTAGAATGTGTGGTGGAAATCAATAAGAAAATATGGGAAGAGTATTAACAGATACTTTTATGTGGATTTCCAAAATTATTTGCTTAGATAATTTCATAGCTTTTTTTCTTTTATTGTTTCCTATTGGTGCAAGATGAAATACATGATCCATCAGATTTCTGAATTGGAAATTTCAACAGAAATGCAGGGTTACCTGAGCACGAAAATGGTCTTTTGTGTTTATACGTATGTGTCTGGTGGATATATGTATAATGGGTTCCAACATCTCAAGAGGAGTTGGACGGCAGTATATGGGTCTGTATTAGACACACGGATTGAATGGGAAAATTTCCCCTAGCATCTTCTAGGCTGGAGGCAATTTTTACATAATTAAAAGATGTGTCCAGCAGAATCTAGAGAGGATTTATTTGGTATGAGGAGATAATCCGATGGTCAACTTGCCAATATTTTAGAGTGTCTCTGCAAACTTAATGATAATAATAAAGCCATCTTAAATAGGCGAGAGGCGTTTGAGATGGCCCTAAATTCTGCAAGAAAATGAGCAGCCATGCTTTTACGTGGCTGAAATTCTTTTGCAAGCTAAGCGACCAGTGTCTATAAGAAGAGAGATTATTATTAACAGAGGAAAATGCATGTCTCAAATAAACCATCCCAAGGCTGAAAAACGCAAAAGACTTTCCTTTGGAGTGCCCAATAGATAAAATCTGAGAATATGTCAATCTGAGCAAAAAATAGGCTGCAATGTCAACGGGGCACCTGAGTAGATGTGCTTAGATCGCGTTGAAGCTTGCAGATTCTATGGCGAGATGGAATAGATCCCAATACACCTTTCGAAGGACTGTGACGTTATTAACCGGAGAAGGTTTAGAAGCCTGGGTACAAAACAGGTGTTTAGAACATTCCCAGATCGTTAAAATTTCTCAGAGAAATAGGCTGGATAGGATGCTTTATCAGTAGTTAATAAAAACGGGTTCTAAAACAGTTTTCTCAACAACATGGCGGCCACCCCCTCCCTACCCCCTCACGACTCACTTATCCCCTCACTGCTCACTTACTCCCTCACCCACCACTTAATCCCTTCCCCTCCCCTATTCCCACCCCCCCCACCTCCTTTCCTGTAGACGAAGAGATGTTAAAAATTATTTTTTGCTGAGGTCAGCAAAAGCGATCTCGCAACCTTCGCCATACAGGTCCATCACTTTCATATAGGTAAGAAACGAGGGGTTACTATACTTTCATACAGGTAAGAAACGAGGGTTACTATACTTTTCGTGGTGACCATAGTTTCAGCGAACCCCACCATCCTTTCATTCTTCCCATTCGTGGACAGCCGAACCAGATACGAGAATTGCCGAACTTTCCTCTCTTTTTTAAAAACTGAAAACTAAATTTTTTAAAAACTTTTTTTACAACTGGGTATATTCTTTACCTATTATATTAATTCAAATTATTTTGTTTACTTCCTTTTCCTGTCACAAAAAAAGTTTGCATCCACTTCATGTATTCAAAAATGAAATTGGTATCTCTCTGTCTTCCACACTTTCTTTACTCTCTCCTCTTTGTCAGCCATTTTAAAAATTTTATTTCTGGTGTTTTGGGAAAATCAGAGAAAAAATATTGGCATTAGAAAAGATCGAAATATCGTACTTGCTTCAAATTCAATACTCCCTTCGACGTGGTTGGATAAGGTGAAACGAAGAAAGGTTTCATTGAAAAATACTATTTTACAAAGAAGTAAATAAACGTACCAGTATAATAGTATAGATCAGCATTGTTTAAACTCATTTAAAAAATTATAATTCAATCACTAATTATTATTATAGTTTCTGGGCAAAGAGATGACGGATGCCCTAGCGAGGGAGGCTTGAAGGACATGTTTATGGATACCGAACTCTTCTGCAGTAAAGTCCAGGGGCTTGATTCAAACTTCTATCAGAGGTTAAATAGTAGAACACTTTACTGAGGAAATTTTTCAGTTTTTTGATGCTTCTCAGAATGGCTATACCGATACGGCATTTAATCTACTTTCATTTTAATCTAACAATATTATTTATCTTTGCGATTGTATTTAGACATTATAACATGAGTAAACTTAACAGCGTCTGAAATTTGATCGAAAATGTCGAGCAGAATATAAGAGAAAAACGTTGAAACATCTTAAAACAAAAAAAAGTTGGAAGTTCAGAAAAGGCATCTACGAGGGTGTAGACTGAATAAGATATCTGATGAGTCATCACTTCCGAATAAACTTCGAATAAACTAATAGTGTTAAGGAAACGTCATTTGATGATAATAGAATAGTTGTAGTTCCTGCCTCACTGTACGATCTTGACTTCAGTATTGCCACCAGGAAACATAACAGTTCTACTACTTCCACAACAACGCCTATGATATCAATATTCTTATCTCTAACACCGGACAGCGCTATCTATACTATGTACTATGCATCTGACACGCTTTAAGCAACTGCAGCGCTACTAGTTTAAGCTCTACACGTTCTGAACACGCCCCTTCTCTCGAAACCCGAAGGATTGCTGTTTATCAGTACGGACTCTAAGTCAATCTTAAAATAAATTTCAATAAGCCAACAAGTCTTAAAACGCCTGTAAGTTGTCTTTGCAAGTCTACAAATAATTTCCAACGAAACAAGCAGTCTAAAAACAGTCACCAAGAAGTCTTAACGAAGAAATCTTAATACAACAACCTCTTATGAGTTCACCAGTCTGCTATATCAAGAGTTATGCCAAAGTTGTACCTAGTCGCTCGCTCGATCTCTTCAATACAGTATATAAGTAGTGGATTTCTTTTCTTCAGTCAGATCACATTTATTCCTGCCCTTACAAAGGATACTACATTTAACAATTCATTTAACAATATTGATAACAGACGCAGTGCTATATTGTAAAGCTTGCAGGAAAACATCTGCATCCTGTCGATTTCAAATATATTGAACGAATTCCCAAAGAAATATTTAAATCTATAATATATTATGAAATAAAATGAAAAGAAAATGCTTTTTTTTAAAAATAAATAAATAAATAAATAAAGGCGAATAAAAGAATGTAAATTAATGAAAAGAAACAAATAATCTTTTTTGGTTATTATACGTGGCTCTCAGTTTTCACGTAAAGTTATTTTTCTACGTGATACGATAACAGAAGTACATTTTATCCCTTCTCTTTATCTATAAACAAAATAGGTTAAAAAATGAAAAACGAAAAACGCGTTGTGGTTGTTATTTATTTGTTTTCTACTGTTAACAAAAAGTCACGTAGTATACTATTAAATTATTTTTACTTTCACTTACTGCTGTAAGTATTGCGGTCGTGTCAAATTTTCGAAACTGAGTTATCACCGGAAATACTTGTTTTGAAAACATTATTTTTAATGAATGGTGTTTCACGTATATGTGTAGCAACGCGCATGCGTTTAAACAAAGTATCTCTCCCAAAATCACCGGAAGCTCAAAGTTGATATTCTGTTTATATATCACGTCACTACCACATCTCGTATGAAGGATTTGGTCAATATCCACCAATAGGAAGTGCACTTTTACTGAATAGTTTTTTCCCCCGATTTTCTCAAAAATGGCTAGTACGATTTTCTTCAAACTTCATATACTATGTACCCATTTAAATACCTATCACTTGTATTTTAAACTTTATCTCAGAAGAATTGATTTTTGGGGGATTCTATGAGAGTACTAATAAGTTGTGCTTTTCTCTTAAGTGATACTGCAATATGATGTACGGTTGTACTATCAACACAATATACAGGATTTTAGACGCATGGATGGACTCCAAACTTAAAGAAAATCGGTTAACCGGAATTGCAATTTACAGAAGGTTTCTAAGTTTTTTGGAATTTTCCATAATAGGATTGGTTAGTTGAACTCGATTCGCCATACAAAACCTGGACCAATAGTTCCATTAGCAACGGCAACTAGGCGCCATTTTTGAATCTTCAAGTGCACGTCAACTATGCATTACATCCCCTGTCGTGCTACTACTATGTAAAGGTAAATGAGCTTCAACTTCGACAACGAATCTCCCAATTAAAAGCTGGAATAAAAGCCGACTATCTGATGATTTAGGAATCAGTCGGGCCACCAACTTAGATTGGACGTTACATCAACTTTAAGAAGTAAAAGAACAGTCGCCACAACAACATTAGGCTGTTAATAAGTATCAACAATCAATCTACTTTGAAAGGTTTACCAAGCTAGCCAACTAATCCATCGTTAAAACAAGCAAGAGCGATTAGCCACACCATTCTTCAGGTGAGTTCTAAAAACAGCCAACGCTACATCATTCTAAATTTATCACGCTAATTCACAAACATCATCATTTTACACTCGGTCACTCTAGTTCCTATAACTCTCTTTCCGTTAGTCAACAAAATCGTTCAAATATCAACAGTGAGTATAGTGTTAGTTCTGTGTTTCTCATTTTACCATCACCAAATACTGGCCTGTAACGTATCTCCATCTATAGATAATCTATAGATACAGATATAAATTATCACATTTATGTGGTTCATTTTACTGGAAAAATTAATTGTAGATAGATTTTTGAGGGACCTGAGTGTTAGGCTTAAGTTTAAAGCTCAGGTTCACCTCGGTGCTGCCAGGTGAACAAGTATCATCTCGAATAAATATAGTTAACTTATATTGAAAAAAAAAAATTAAAATTAATTAAATTCTAAAAATGGTTTTAGTATTAATAATATATAGTAAAATTTAAGTAAACGACAATACAAGTCGCTATCTGTGTTTGGAGGTAGGTAGGAGAGAGTCCTTCCTTATCTAGTATAAAGCTTGTGCATTATTCCATCGCTTAATGAAATCCTTGGCATAATCTAACAGTTCTCTGTATAGTTGGCGTTACTACATTCATACAATACTCCAAGTACAATAACCAAGCTTCACTATCACATATTAAACAAACAAACTTTACCAATTTCATACTATAAACCTACTTAGCCACCGCATTATCTCCAAATATCACTTTGTTTACTATATTTGAATATCATTTTAAATAATCAAATATTTAGAATCCTATTAAAAATTATCTTGTTTTAAACATTAAATAATTATTTAAAAAAAAAAAAAAAATCATTCAGATGCATGAATTATTAAAATAATGGAACAATGGTGGATATTAAAAAGAACTTAAGGAATAACAACCACGACTTTAACAGCTATTATCTGATGAATTCTTTGGTGCAAAAATGACATACGAAATGTCTAGCTATAAGCTTTATATTTCTTGCAACTCATTATTATATAGAGATCACTCCTGTATATATTGTTACTCATGCCCATTTTAAGGAGGGCTTACGTTCAAGATGTTATTGCAATCGGCAGCAAATTCGTCACCTAAAAGCTGGATCCAATAGTTCTATTAGCAACTGCAACACGGCGCCACCACTGGGCCTCCAAGGGCACGACAACTACGCATTACATCCTCTACCACGCCTACCAAAACTTATAGCTTCAACTTTGGCAGCCAGTCTCTTATCTAGAAACTACCTCTAGCGTTAAGAGATAATTGAACAAAACCGATCACTTGAGGGGCTTAACAGTCAGACACATCATCGCAACATCAACTTCAATCGTGAAAGGTTTCACCAAGCGTGCCAATTAGCTAATCGCCTGTTAGACCAAGCGGGAGGACTAACTGGTCAAATCAGTCATCAAGCGTCTCATAACAGCCAACTCTACCATTATACCTATGACCATCATCCTACCAGCAATCATTACTATTCACTATTCGCTTGGCCACTCTCCACTCTATTCACTCTTCTCTCCTTTTTAAGTAGCAATCACATAATAGCAATAGTGTTTGTAATCAGTTTCAAGAAATGGAAAATCAGCTGTTTTTACTTTAAAACAAATAAGAATTGCAAAGTAACAAAAACATCACTTACCCTCCAATTTAAATAACATTAAACTCTTATCAACCATTATTTAAATACTTTTTTAAAAAAAGAAAAAAAAAGTGTACGTTAATGGAGTAGCAAACGACATTTGGGTCGGAATGTGAACTTTCCTTCTTCTGTCCATCTTTCCAGGTTTTTACCTATTTTAAATTAACTCACCCTAAAAACTACAATAATAACTTTACAGCAAAAATAAATATAGATTTTTGGCTTACCATAATAAATAGGAACCGCTACAGATTTTATGGGGGAATTACTGCGTAATAAAAGTAAAAAAACTGGTTTGAAAATCTCACATCGCTTAATGCAGTGTACAAGAATAAAATTGAAATAATTTTTTTAAAATTTGAAATCGTATTCATTTCCCTAAAGTGGCCCCTACACGGTCAATAATATTGTCAATATTGGTACTGACAATATAACCATCAGTACTCGTGCTAACCGGTCTCAATACTTCATTACCTTACACGATCAATATTTTTGTCAATAACTATGCTCAGTACTTACTACTTCTGCCACTAGGAGAGTGAATCTACGTGGTTTTACTCCGTTTTTAGCTGTTTTTTCCTTCCAAAAAATTTAAAAGCTTGCGTAGCTATTATTTTGGCGTTTGAAATGCAAACTGGTCAAATGAAACGCAAACGCAAGTGGATAAAAGAATGGTTGAAGAAGAGAGATGAATATTCCCATTTAGTACTTTTGAAGGAAATCAGCCTCTGCGAAGTTGAAGATTTCAAGAACTACTTTAGAATGGATGAACCTACCTTTAACAAACTGTTACAGATGGTTGAACTATTTTTGAAAAGACAGGACAGAAATATGGGAGAAAATATAAGTATTAGGGAAAGATTAGCCTTAACCCTGAGATACTTGGCCACAGGAAGAAATTTTGAAGACTTGAAGTTTTCAATCATAATGTCCCCAACAACTATCAGCAAAACTGTAATAGAAACCTTTATACATGACCTACAAGACTTTGAAAAAATTACAATCACCTTTAAAAAAATGTATGATTGAAGTTTTATTTTAATACACAAATTTTTCCCAAGAACCTCCACTGGATCGTGTTTTGAACTGAATGTAATGAAGGGACTATATTTAATTGACTACATGAAATTCCACAACAAAAAATATCTTTCTCTGAAAATTATTTCAATAAAATTGAGAGTGTGTAGAAAAGTTTATTGAAAAATACGTTGGAGCTATTTTCCAGAAGACTGCACAGAAAATGATAAAGATCATTCAGTAAATCATTCGCACTTCGTTTGATGGATTTGGTGCGAAACTTCGTATCATACGCGATGGTAGTACATAAATGGAATACCAAGTTTGAGCTTCCTACTATTTTTCGATTTTTGAGATATTTTGTTTCTAGACACGTACACATACACATACAATTCGCTAAAAAAAATGTGTTTATCTACTCAGTGGACCTGAAAATTTGATACGTTCGCAATATTTCCTTATAATAGGTTTTAGAAGGAGAGAAATTAGTGAAGAAGGGTTTTTTGAGTAATAAGCTAGAATGAGTGCTGAACAGTGTATAATAAAACAGAGACACAAACTGCCAGGAATTTACACGTAAGTAGAAATTTGGTAGCGAGAGATTTAGACTAAGTAAAGAGAAGGGTAGTAGTTGGTTGGCGACGCGTTTTAACTGCTGTATAAACTGTTCTCAAGACTGACTTGTAGGGCTAGCGCAGCTGTATATATGCAGAGTCTCCCACTCTAGTATGACCTAAATAGCGAGTGAGATTCTCAATTTTTGTCTCTCTCTCTCTCTCTGCTCTAGATCACTTTCGGATCCTATTACATTTTCTTACCAATAGAAGTTAGTAGAAGAAAGTAATAATAGTAGAATGTTAAAAAAAAACAGAACCCTCAAGAAGAAGAATAGAAGCGTACCAAATAAGAATATGTAAAAATAGAATGGTAAGTGGAATTTTAGAAATCATACGTTAGCGTGACTTAGCATAGTGTGACACTAGAGAATTTTGTGAATAGGTTATATTAAATAAAAGTTTATGAAGTGATATGTTTTTATGTTAGTAGATAACAAATAATAAAAAGGTGTCATGTGTATAGGCAATGTTTTTATAATATATACATATTTTACATTATCATTCAGATATTATACATTATTAAAAAATATAATATCTATAATTGAAATATCATTCTTTTAATATGTATAATATTGTAAACAAAGTTGTTTTGTTTACATAAACACACAATAAAAGTAACAGAAGTTTGTTTTTATTTGTTTAATTTTATAGATACATATAATAGTAAAAGAAAATATGTTGATCCAATAAAAGATAATATTTACTTTGTTAAACTTAATTACAATAGTTAAGTTTAAGCACGTCAAATATTTATTAGTTATCTATTCATTTAATTAAATGAATTAAAACTTTTATTTTAGACAAAATTATTGCACAAAAGTATTGCGATTCTTGTAAACTTACCGAAATTGAGATCTCATCCGAAATAGATAGTATGAAGTCCCCTAAGTTCGAAAAACTGGTTTGTAGAATTGGTGTATTTGGAATTGGTGTCGGGTGATGGGCAGTGCACTGAAAAGGCTCCATATAATAATCTAATTAATCCGGTGAAAACAATTCGGTTCTTTTAGCAGTAAGAGAAAGGAAACAGAAAAAGATAATATAGAAAAACAATTCTGCTAAATGATGGAACCCCTCATGGACTTATTGCTATTCCCCAGTTTATAATATGGGATTAGCATGTAAACCAGAAGTGACATTAACTTTGAATAGTCATTCCACCCCATTATTGAATGGAACATTTGTGCAACATTTTTTTCTCTTTTATTTTGACTATAAATACCTTATAACTCTATGGCGCAACAGCTTATGAAGGGCCAAGGCTTGCCAGACGGCGATTTGAATAAGGGGGCGTGTGGTAAGCACGCCGCAGTTCCCACCCCCGTTCAGTTCGACCTTCGCTACCTACGGCGCTACTAACTGTAGCTTCCTACTTTTTATCACGATGCTGGGTCAACACCGACTTTGCCCTCACGGGAATGAATTCTGGCACGAAAGGCGATTGCGCTAGCCACTAGACCACCACGTGAGGACATAAATAACTTCTAGTCATCTAACAATAGTCAAATTTCTATTGTAAATAAGAAAATTTTAGTATTTTTAACATCATAGAAGTAACTAAACAAAAAGTTCCACCAAATTAAAACTTACCCCTGAAAATTTGATTAAATAAAATCCTCTGAATCAAATAAGTAACTATATCTTACGCTCAAACTTATTCATTTATTCATTCATAAAAGCTGTGCTCCTTTTTTTTATTACCGGGAAAAACAATAAGTTTTACAATATATGCAAAAAAAAGTTTATTGAGAAAATAAAACGTAATTTGCCACTATGATTATAGATTTTATAATATGTGTGTGTGTGTGTGTGTGTGTGTGCATATGAACAAAATCTCTCAAAAAACGAAAAATTGCAGGAAGCTGAATCTCAATATTCTGAATGGCCTCCGTCATAGAAAAAAAAAAATAGAACGATGAGCCCCACTGAATTTAGTGGAATAATTTTGCTGTTTTAGAAAAAATACGTGTTTGAATTTCTCTTTCCTATAATGCTGGTGTAGTCGCGGTTATGTTGAATTAGTTTTTTGCAATAAATTTTTGTAAACCCGAGGACTATTTTGGAACACTATTTATTATTTAGTGAAAAATTGCTTTTTAAAATACAGGAAATAGCCTTGAAATAGTGTGAAAGCAAACTGGAACATAAAGAAGTTCAACATCAGGAAGAAAAAAGGAAAATTAAAAAGAAAAAGGAAAGAAAAAAAGGCTTTCCAAGTTGTTATAATACAAGAGTTTTCTTTAAGCTAGGGAACTGGGAAGGTTTCCCAAGAGTGGATAGTATTATTATGCTAATAAAAGGGAAGTATAAGAGAACGGCGGCATATGGCTGACAGGAAACAATAGCAGAATGTAGGCACCTCTACAAGGGTGTCACCCATGTAGAGGCCACCAAAGTGCCCCATGAAGTTGTGTGACACTCAAATAAACATCTCAAAGTGAGTAGAATAAACATCTCAAACTTAGTGTCTACATTATTTTCCAACATAATGTACACGTCTACTCATTTGATGATCTTACTAAAAACAAACACAAAACAAACAAAAAAGAATACAAAATATAAATGCGAATTTTCCCGATCTGTATTCACATGGGAAATATCGTAAATTACATGTTATTTTTTTTCCAGTCTTTTTATGCTTTATTTTCTTTTCATTTTTTTGTTTTTTTTTTATTTATTTATAAAGTGGTAAAAAGAGGAAAACTGAACCTCTTCCAATTTGTAATGGAGTTTTCTCTTATATGCACAAATGAGTTTCCTTGAATAGAAACCTTCCGCATATATATATATATATATATATATATATAAAGTTACATTTCCTCTTGCCATTATTAAACTTTGTGTCTCTACATTGTCCCAGGAGTAATTTTACAAAACTTGCAAGTACAGTGTAAAGTTCTCAATGATAAAACTTTACTCAATACTATAACAAGGACGTTTAAAAACCTACTTTTATTAATTAACTTTTTCTATATGAAAATAATTCAGTTGAATAAAACGTTTTATTA
>JAAEAF010009177.1:26949-56580 GCA_011037195.1 Triatoma infestans
GGACACTGACATAAATAGTGGTACACCGTTTCCCTGACTCCGTCATCCAATTCTGACAAATGGGACTAGACGTCCTCCCTATGTTAAACAAGTGACTACACACCCAAGTGTGTCCAGTCACTACCCCCACCAAGGTCCACAGACCTGTCCTACTAAGGGACAGGAGGTACTCCGAAACTCCCTGCTTAATTCCTTTTATAAATCTTTTAGCGTGGAGGCACCGCTGCGTGCCCCCCCCCCCAGCATTTCTCCAAGACTCTCATCTCCCAAAGTCTAATCTGTTTGTCGCGAAACGTCTTTGTGACGGCAAGGGCTGGTTCAGGACTCAAAATGGTAATGATGATCCCTTCCTAGCCAACTGATCCGCCCTCTCATGGCCCTCTATTCCCGCATGTCCGGGTATCCAACAGAGACGCACCTTACCCCTCCGATCCAAGGCATTAGGCCTTCTCCTATATTCTCCCACTAGTTTCGTGCTCCACCATGGCTTGCTCAAAGCCCTCAGTGCGGCCTGACTATCAGAGAAAATCCGCACCTCATTGATCTCTCCCTGCCACTCCTCCCCCACAAGGCAGCAGCATTCAATAATGCCCACCACCTCGGACTGGAAGACACTGGCCAAACCACCCAAGGCTACCGAACTCCCTCTATCCAACACCTGCGGGGCAACCATGCTCCCGCTCCCGACAGCCCAGTCCTGTCCTGCCCAGATCCATCTGAATAGCAGCGAATAATGCCGTTACCCGGCTCCGTTGGCCTCGTGAGGTTGTCACCCCCGATACTGCCAATACTGATCTCATATTCCCTCTCAAATCCCCATTTCTTGCTCGTCTCATCGAGTTTAGATAGCAGAAATCGGTTCACTCGCCAAATCTCATCCTCGATCCTAGTGTGATCCCCCGGAAGGTTCTCACCCAGTCTCCCTTACACCTCATTCTGAGGTATCCCTTCATGGTGTTGGGTTAAGTTGTGTACAAATGGGATTTGTAGGTCAGTATGTAACGTCATGTTAGAAACATAGTATGAGCATTGTGTGATTTCGCAGCAGCTTTTTCCTGTATGGCTTAAAATATTTAAAATAAATTTTTACGTTATTTCATCATGCAAAAAACCAGGCCGCGGAAGAAAAAGAAAAACAAATTTTTTCTTTCTCTTACTACTGCTCAGTGAAAGAGGTAGAGTAGAGTAAAAAAGATGATTCCAGGACAAAATATGCGGCGTTTTTCCTATGTGTGCGGCGTTTTTTCCTATGCGGCGTGGCGTAGAGTACTCTTGTCTTTTTATGTGGCGCATGTCGAACATGTGGCGTAGTATTGAGCGGCGTGGAGTAGGCTTTTCTGTGACGTCACAGCTCACTATTTTTTTTCTAGTTATTTTATTGCCTGCCCGGACATGCTTTTTTTTTCTTTCTTTTTTTACCGGGCGGCGTCACTGCGGTAGAGTACGCTTGTCTTTTCTGTGACGTCACAGCTCTAATTTTCACTATTTTCGGACCTGATTTTTTTTTTCATTTTTTTGTGAATGCTTCCTTACTAACCCACATTTTATTTTCATTTTTTATGGTTTACGGGTATTTTATACCACGCCAGTGACCTTCATTCTGATGTAATGGTATTTTTACTTAACATTGCATTCACAATCAAATTGAAAAAATTTCATATTAATATAATAAAAATAAAAAAAACTTCTTCACCATTATAAAATAATTTTTTTTTTTTTCTGGTTTACAGGTATTATTATCAAAACAAAAAGATCTTTCTAATTATAAAATATTTTTTATTTTTATTTTTTTTTATGGAATAAAAAAAATTTAATTTTATAAGAGAATATAAAATAAAAAAAACTTTTCAATAACTTTTAATTTTTTGAACAGTGCCTATAGCATATGTGGTAATGCCATCCTCGGCAATTATTCCTTTATCGTCATACGGTGAGAGTGCTATCTTATTTATTTTTACTGAGCTAACCTCATGATGGGAAGAGCGGATCTGATACATTAGTGTTCTGAATTCTTTCTTATTTTTTAGACAACTTAAATAATCATTAAAAGTTATATATTTATTTACAATCGCAGTCTGCACACCTTTGGCTTTTTTTACGGTCTTAACACTAATTTTTATAGAATACATTTTTGCTCTGAGACCTACAAATTCCTCAATAATTTTGCTATTTGCTTCATCTTTGAATTTGCCGACTACTTTTTTGTTAGTTATGGAATAGCAAGGATGACCTACAGGGTATCCTGATGTGTCTAGGTATTCGAGTAATGACAGCATATCCGTGTACAAGTCTTCGGTTTTAATACTGTATATAAAGGCATCTGTATCCATATAAGATAAACATATTTTATCTGGACCGTATTTTGGTAGCATAACATTGTAATGGTAAGTATACATGGTTACCTTTGACAAATCCAGTACTGACATACCGACATAGATAGGTTTATTGAACATTATTGATTTCTTGGCTAAGTGGACGGCGCATAAATTTTCCGAATAAATGGTACGGTCAATGAATTTTGTTACAATCTCTTCTATTTTTTTCTTATTGCAGATAAGTTTGATGTTTAGTCTTTTTCTTATATTCTCCACGGTCTTTCCTTATACTGCATTATTATATAATTTGTAAAGGTCCTTTTCGAAATCATTTTTGGCCATGGTTCGTAATTTAGTATTATGGTCGATATATGGTTGTAACCAGGGTGATTGTTTGAAACGAAGGATTCTATTGATTTTTTGTAATTTTTAATCCGTGTTCTAGAGCTTGCTTCAATGCTGTATGGTGCACCACATAATTGTATCTATCGTTGAGATGGGGTACAAGTTTTATTTGGTTTTTAATTTTAATGTTTTCAGCGAGGAATGTATGTAATTCTTCAGGGTAAGTTAGGTCTACGTCAAATATCCAGCCGTAATTTTCATTTGCGTCTATTTCGCCTAAATCAAAATCGTCCGGTGAGACCCATGTAAATTCGCCATAAGGGAGCGGTTGACGCATAGCGTGTCCATATAAATTATTACAGTCCTGGTAACTGATATAGACAGATTTCTGTAGTGGATCATAATTCGGCATGTATTTATTATTACTTTTAATGTGACGGAGAGAGACTTGGCAAATACCACCACGAATACCACGTTCAATCATTAAGATCTGTTCATAGTCAGTCAGTAAGTCTAATCGTATTCGGGTGAACCGCAACATGGCATCCCATGTAAGTCCAGGAAGTGTGAAATAATGTGCTGGGTCCAACTTGTGTGTCTGTATAGTTACGTCTCGAAATCTTTCAAACACGTCGGCCAGTAGTAGTACATCAGTCAGTAAGTAAAGATCACTGTATTCCCCTAAATTTCTTATTTAAAAGTAGTCCATACAGTTTGTGCATGTTTGTAGTCATCATCGCTAATATCAGTCATTGTTAGTTTATTAAAAAATGCTGTTTTTGGTGGTAGTTGTTGTTCATCTAGCTTCGTTGAATACTCCCTTACGGCTCAACAGAGGTAATTGTTTACTATTGAAATTTTTCTTCATTTCTACTAGTTCTGGCAAGTTTTTTGATAATTTGTCTAGACTGGCAGGCATAAAGCGGAAGGTATCAAGAAATCGAAGCTTAATGTGTTTATTTATTGCTTTGTTGAAAGAAATATATTTCTTCTCCGAATTAGCTATGACATCTATTTGCTTATCGTCGGACTGCAGTGTTTTATTATAAAATGGCTATCATATAGGTAAGATTTTACCTTGCTATGCTTTCAACGAAGCAGTTTCAACGACCCCCTCTCCTCCTATTGGATTCCGAAGATTTCCGAGTTTACCCGAAGTCCATCACGATTTCTGTATGCATTTTTTTAATTTTTATCCAAATTTTTGTTTTCTTATTATTTAACACTAGTATGTAACAGTAATTTATCTAAAACAAGTTCTTTATTGTCATATCCAAAGGAATTAGAAGAGTAAGGATCTATTACAGATAACACAAAGTAATATAGTAAATGTACATTTACTAAAACAAATATATTACAAAAAATACAATATTCGTTTTGCAACATTTTTATTATGTATTATTATGGATATTTTGTCTTTAATTTACACACAAAATACTACTATTTCCTTATTCCTATTAGGCGTATATTTAAAGGCATCTAATTTAATTTTTATTCTGTAACTTAAATCCATATCCACCAATTCTCTTTCCAGCCAGTAATTCGAGCAGTAGAACATATTTATATTTTCGAACTGTAATATATAACGAAGATTCTTCCTGTGTTTAACTTCCTTAATACTAGTCATTACCAATTCTGTCCCTTCTGCGATTTCTTCTAAACGGTTACAATCACGAAATTTAATAGGATCTTTATCGTTATTTACAATAACATTACCGTTTTCCATGTATTCTCCATGGTTACAAAAGTTAAAGTTACTTGTTAAATAATTTCTCATTTCCTCTTTGTTAAATATTCCAGCAAAGTGCTTATTCTACCTGTGTTATATCCATGTCCATTAGGTAGTAATCTTCCTTGCGCAGCTGCTCCAGCAAGTCAGGCAATACTTCCAATAGATTATCTAATTTTACGTCTGCTAACTCCACATTGTAAGGAATGCATACTGGATTTTTATATTTGTTGGTAATATTTTCTATACCTTCTCCGATTATTTCTCTTGTTCCTTTTGCAAGTAGGTTATCGCTTAGTAAGAGGAAAGGTAGTTTAGCCTTAACTCCATGTTTTGCAGAGACCAATTGTCCAAACTTTCCACGTATATAACTATTAAAAGAGCCACACATTTCTTTCTTAACTAGTTTAGATTTTCCATCGTAGTCTTCTAAGCCGCAAATCTTTACAAGCATAATATTGTCGCAAAATGGTTCCGTAATTGGGCAAGACCGTTATCGTTTGCTAGTAATTGTCTTCGATAATTAATATCGAAGATATTCCCCTTCCGTATAATTAATATTACCGACATATAATTAATATTATTTTCCATATTTTCTAACAATAACCAATGTCCAAATCTTTCGTTCGTTGGTTTTACTTTCCTTCCATAAAGCTGGGACACACTAAACACCTTCGAGCTATCCATGCTAACACTTCCAACGACACCGACTATTAAACTCGATATTATTTTTGCTGCCCCTCTTTTATACCTATCGTGGAAAGGACTTCGGGTAAACTCGGAAATCTTCGGAATCCAATAGGAGGAGAGGGGGTCGTTGAAACTGCTTCGTTGAAAGCATGCAAGGTAAAATCTTACCTATATGAAATTCGGTATGAAATCTGTGGGACTGAGGTTGACAGAGTCAAAGTCCTGGAATTACAAGCACCTCAAAAGGGTTAGTATCAATAAAACGAGGTGGTGTAAATGAAAATGCCGGTTGGATATTGCCAGGATCTAAGGCTTTAGGTCTCACATCGGTGGAAGGACACTTCAATGTTTGCATTCCTCTAAACATGTTACTCGGTTTTGCCGAAGATTATCAAAAGGTAATAATAAATGTCAAACAAGAACTTATATTAATTCGATCCAGGAGCGAAGATAATTGTTACATCTCAAATAGGGTGAATAATGAGCTTGAGAAAGCAAAATTAGTACTGACCACCTTAACTTGGAATATTCCCTACCTGTACATAAATGAATACAATAGACTGTTAATGTTGAAACATTTAAAACAGGAAAAAATTATATCAGTACGTTTAGAAGCTGGGAACTATACGATTATCCTTTACTACCAACAACTCAAAGACAGCTATGGACGGTAAAAACTTCCACCCAGTTGGAAAAACCTCGTTTTGTCCTTTTAGGTTTCCAGACTTCTAGAAAAAACAATCCTGAGAAAAATTCCAGCAGATTTGATCATTGCAGTTTGGCAAATGTTAAGCTTTTTCTCAATTCAAAATCTTACCCTTACAGCGATATGAACGTAAATTTTTCAGTTAATCAATACGGACTATTGTATTACATGTACTCAAACTTCCAGAAAGGTTTCTATGCTGAGGCTAATCCTTCTCCTTTGCTTTCCTTATCGGAATTTAGAGATGAGGCTCCGATTATTGTAATCGACTGTGCAAAACAATGTGAATCCATAAAAACCGGTCCTGTAGATGTAAGGCTTGAATTTGAAGCTAGCACAGCGTTCCCTGCCGATACCACTGCTTACTGCTTAATCATACACGACAGAGTCATCGAATACAATCCACTATCTAATATTGTACGCCGAATGGTATAAACAGTTTTTTTTCGAATTGTATTATTTCTTGATAATATTCAAAGAGACGTTTTTTCATTTAGTGTTTATGAATATTTTTTCTTTTTTCTAATACAAAAGTTAAAAAAAATTTAAAAAAAAGTTTTCTGGCAAGGCATTTTTTATTTATAGAAAATAAAATTATTTTATAATGCTTAAGATGTTTTTTTTTTCATTTTTATTATATTAATATGAAGTTTTTTCAATTTGATTGTGAATGCAATGTTAAGTAAAAATACCATTACATCAGAATGAAGGTCACTGGCGTGGTATAAAATACCTGTAAACCAAAAATAAAATGTATTGGTGGGTTAGTAAGGAAGCATTCACAAAAAAGATAATGCAAATAAATGTATAACTTTTAATAATTATCTAAGTTGGCTAAAAAAAAAAATAAAAAAAATAAAAAAAAATTCACACACTAAAAAAAGTTAAAAATAAATTTCTGGCAAGGTATTTTTTAATTATAGAAAATAAAATTATTTTATAATGGTGATGTTTATTATTATTATTATTATTATTATATTAATATGAAGTTTTTTCAATTTGATTGTGAATGCAATGTTAAGTAAAAATACCATTAATCAGAATGAAGGTCACTGGCGTGGTATAAAATACCCGTAAACAAAAAAAAATGAAAATAAAATGTGGGTTAGTAAGGAAGCATTCACAAAAAAAAATGAAAAAAAAAAATCAGGTCCGAAAATAGTGAAAATTAGAGCTGTGACGTCACAGAAAAGACAAGCGTACTCTACCGCAGTGACACCGCCCGGTAAAAAAAAGAAAAAAAAAAGCATGTCAAGGCAGGCAGTAAAATAACTAGAAAAAAAAGCGAGCTGAAATAACTAGAAATAACTAGTGAGCTGTGACGTCACAGAAAAGCGTACTCCACGCCGCATAGACGCCGCACAATACTACGCCACATGCTCCACATGCGCCACATAAAAAGACAAGAGTACTCTACGCCACGCCGCATAGGAAAAAACGCCGCACACATAGGAAAAAAACGCCGCATATTTTGTCCTGGAATCATCTTTTTTACTCTACTCACTGTCACCGTGTAAAATTTATTATAACGAAATTTTGCAGAAAATACAAGTTTTAAGATGCCCTGAGTCCGAAAACTTGTTTCTTAGAGGTTGGTTTTATGTATGGTCAGCATAACTCAATAACGGAAAATTGCAGAATGTTTAACTTGATATTTCGTTTAAATTCCACAAGGAAACCTGACAATAAAACTTTTGATCAAAATCGTTCGACTGGAAATACCACTTTTACTGAATAGATTTTTTTAGTTTTTTACGATTTTCATTAAAATGGCTCCACCGATTTTTCTCTAAGCTTGCAATTTCAACTACACAATCTACTAAGAGCTACATTTATCATTTGAAACATTTCTCCTGGAAAATTCATTTAAAGCCCGTTTCGGGAGAGGGATGAAGGTTTGGTTTTTCTCTAAAATGCTATTTCAGTTTATTACACAATTATATCATCTAAATAATATTAATTATAATTAAATATGTTTAAAGAATTTGTTTAAATATGTCTAAATTCCGCGCTTGAAGAAAATCAGATGATCGAAAGTGCGTTTTTACTGAAAAGTATTTTTTAGTTTTCTGCTATTTTCTCTAGAATGGCTCCAACGATTTCCTATAAACTAAAAATGTAATCTACACATGTAAAGAACTACAACTTTTAATTGTAACATTTCTCCGAGTAAAGTCATTTAATGGACTTTTAGGGAGGTGGTTGGGGTTATGTTTTTAGACTCCATATCTTAGGTGATCATACAATTCCACCATCCAACCAAAATTAATTAGAAATAAATAAATTCCCAAAACTTCCGAGTTTCAAGAAAATTAGTAAAACGGAGGTTGTGTTTTTACTGAACAATTTTTTCAGTTTTCGCGAGTTTTCTCCATATATACACCAAGAATTTCGTTATGCTAATTACAATATTTGTCAATTACAATTAATTTTGTAAACTTCAGTAAGGGAAGTCAGTGAGTGTTTCATACCAGATTTTTTTTTATATAAGAAAGGATTCCATATTAATTTTTCAAATGTTATTAATTTCTTGACATAAAGTTATGGTTAGAAAAAACATTGTAGGGTGTGTTCAAGTTTCTGAATAATTCATTACTTCTGCTTCTTGTTTTTTATATCGATTCTGATAAAAAACAAATCTCCCGACTGGAGAACAGGAAATAAATTATTCCAAAACATTGCACGAAGTATTTTCTTGTTTGTTCTCTGTCAGAAAATCCCACCATTTCTACAGATCAATGTCACAAATATTTTTCCTCTAGTTCATATAAAAAACTCTTTTGGGGGGGGGATTAATCATTTCTAGTAAAGACTTTGATTCAGTTTTTTTAAATTTATCATTTAACTTTTTACTTCCGTTATATTACTACTTTTAAAATTTGTAAAGAATAATCCCTCATGGGAATTGAACCCTGAATTATCGCACTAAAGGCGAGTGTGCTAGCCACTAGACCATCAGGTGAGAGGACTGCCTTAGACCAACATTAACTGTCCATTAATTAGACCATTAATTTTAACTGTCAGCTCTTTTGATGTAGCTTATTGTAATGTGAGCGAAATGTATGAGACAAGATTTCCCATGGACCCTACTGCTAATTTTTATGGAAGAAGATTCTCCGATGAATCTCCAGCTAAATCAACTTACATTTAAGTAGGTTTTAAAAATTAAACGTGAGAAACTCTACAGTAAAAAAAGTACCTGAAGTCAAGGAAAAGAATTGCAGCTTCCGGCTTTTCAAAAGAATTGCAGAAAACCGAAAAAAACAAAAAAAATCAGTAATGTCTTTGCTTCTAGATATCAAATTTTGGGTCAAAAGCTTTTTTTTTTTGAAAGGTTCCATTGGTGATAGACAATCTTGGATAGCTACACGAACTCACGACAGGCTAAATTCTAAAATCTGAATTCTGTGGGCTTGAAATATATATTTCAATTTAAATCAGACTCAATCGCAATATTCTCTAGAAGTAGGAGAGTAGAAATGCGATGAAACAACTACTTTCTTTAAAATTATTTTCAACCAGTTAACCCGGCCACCCTTCGCTGTGGCTCAGTCTGATTTTTAGGAAAGTAAATAGAAGTATTATAGTTAACATAGATTCAGCAAGAAAACACATTGTTCAATTTAATACCCTATTTTGCGTTGCTGTGCACTGAAAGGAAAGAAAGAAAAAATGTTTTTAACTGAAAGTCTTTTTTTATTGTAAAGCTAGTGATTGGACTACATTTTTTGTTTGTCTCCATAAACATAAAGATCAGATGGTTTACCAACTCTGGAGCATGCGACATATATTTGCCCATGAGAGAAGCATTCGTTTTCTAAATTCAAACCGCACACTTGCAAAGTTTGTCCTTGCGTTGTTTGATAGTCATAGCGAACGCAAGACGTATTGGAAATTGAAGTCGTTTGAACTCGAATCTGCACTCGAATCTATCGAAATGAGTGGTATTCATGGAAGTAGTACGTCTTTACCTTTATGAGGTCCAATGATAATTGTTGCTTCAATTAGATTATTCATCAATTTTTTTTACTTTCTCTTACTCCTAGTAAGAGGAAGTATTATTGTAATCGTGTCAAATTTTTTAACTTCTAATCGTGTATCATGCATAACTTTGGCTGATTGATGTTTTGGAGTAATATAATTGGAACTCCTATTTTCAAATTTAGAATGTGTGACGGTAATCCGGGAACATCGAGTGAATTAAGAAATACCGTTGGAAAATTCACTACTTCACTTTGGTCCCTCACAGAGTCAATGGATTTGTATGTCACTGTTTCACCTGCGATTCTGTTTAGAATGATGTTGTTCATATCGAGTGCGTCGACATTTTTAGCAGCTAAAATGGCTCTTCCGCTTAACCATGCGTGATATTGATAATTTGTTTCGATGCTTTGGAATGCCTTGTCTACTAATTCTTCTTGTGAATGTACATGTTGCAGAAATTAGATGGGAAGGTGGTTTTCCCGTTTCTGGATTTGTAGGAGCAGTGCCGTTACCGAGTTCGAGTAATGGTCTTGAAAATATGGCAGCGGTTGGATCGTTTTGAAGTTGAATTCGTTGTTAAATGAATTTTTTTTACTGTGCTCCAAAAAGTTGAATATTTCAAGCAGGCATGCAATTCATCAGCTGGTGTTGAGCGAGGTATCACTGGAAGCGTTTACCTGAAGTCACTGGATAGTAACACCAATGCTCTACCAAATGGAACCTGATTATTTCGCAAGTCTTTCAATAAATGGTCTAATGCTTCCAATGACTTCTTGTGAGCCATTGTAACTCATCCCATACAATGATTTTGCACGCCCGAAGAACCTTATCATTCCTGATGTTTTAGAAATGTTACATGTTTGGTTTTCTGTGAAGTGCATGTTTAGTGGCAGTTTAAGAGCTGAATGCGCTGTTTTACCTCCTTCCATCAACGTAGCAGCAATACCTGAAGAAGCAAGTGCTAACGCAATATGACCGTTTAAACGGATTTTAGCTCGGAATTTCCCGTTTCTGTGGGAACTTCGGAATAGAGGTACTTATAAGTAGTTGAGAAAGAGGTTCAGAGAGCGCGCCACCATCGCAACGCATCTGAGTCTCTCTATTTCTGCCAACCTCGCGAAACGCTCGGAATTTCTCGTTTCTGTGGGAACTTCGGAGTAAAAAGTATACATATATAAATACTCTTATATAGAAATGTAACGTTGTGTAAAAATTTCAAGTCAATCCACCAATTACTTATCGAGTTTTGCGGCCACAAACATACGGATGCTGAATTTTTATATGTATAGATGAACACAACTATTATTAATTCATTAAAAATTTGATGTTTTAACAAATCTATTATGAAGTTTATACCATATCTTTATGCCTTATTTTGCTTTAATAAATATTTACATATTATTTTATTTATAATAATAAAAGTATAATATTTAACTTTTACTAAAAACTGATGAACATATTAAATTAACTTTCGTGCGTGCAGAAAGGTTGGTTGCACGCAATTTGATTTCATAGCAGATGTTTAATTTGTTATACAACGATAAGTTTAGCCACTCAATCTTAAAATAAGAACTCATATTCGCACGCCTCCATCGGCATTATAATAAACTACACGAAACCATGTCTATTTATTATTTAAAAGATTTCATTTAATTCCAAATTTCAAAAAGTAAAGAAAAAAAATCCACATGCAAATATACGAATACATTTCATAATGTTATATTTATTTTATTGATTATTATTATACTATTTATATGATAAATTGATAGCATTAACATTTTATAAGTCACTTCATTATTTCTGTCTGTTTGTTTCCTTGTCTTAAGTCTGGCAATTGTCGTCACAGTTCTAAGGTTACTCTCTAGGGTGAATTTCTTGGCCGATTTTTAAGGGGTTTTGGGAGTCTGCCACTTAAACTCTTCATATGGCGTCGATAGCAATGACGAGATTAACTGGTTGATTTAAACAAGAAATAATTTAACAATCATATTATGTAAATAGAAAACAAAATCTGGTGTAAAATACTCATACAACTTTTTCTTAGATTAATACAATTTAATGAAGAAAATTTTATTTAAAATTGTATTGTTACAATACTTAATTAGGCTGGCCATAAAAATAGTGGTTGGAATTTTACTAGGTGAATATTTGAGAGGCCTAATGTGGAGCGCTCTAAAATCCACAAAGTTTGTGAAGATTTAAATTTAACCTAAAAGACAGATCTCCAGTTCCCCTTTAAAATCTATTTTTTCAAGTGACACATATAAAAGTGAATAAATAGTGTATAAAGTGAATAAAAGTGATACGTTTCATCTATATAGGAAGCATTCCAAGTTTAAAAAAATCGTTGTAACAGTTTTGCGAGTAAATTCAAGAAAACACAATAACCACTTCTGTAAAATTGCACTTTTGGTTAACTGATTTTCAGCAAATTTGAAATTCTTTCAATGCTTCTAATGTGTATTAATAGTATGTATGCGGTGAAAACCATATATTATACTGAAATGATACTTTAGAGAAAAGCATTACGATTCTGTTCCATTAGAAACCCCAAAAATTTGAAAATGTTAAAAAAAAAGTGATAGGTATTTATGTATATATTAGAGATATTTTCCGGGATAGCGTTGCTTATTTTTGTGGACATCGACCAGTTTCGAGCGTTCATACAACATCAGGTGTTTTGTCAAAACAGTGTGATAACATACGACTTGCACAGAGCAAATTTAATTGAAATACTGATACTTCCTAGCTCTGTGTAACCAACCACAACAACATTTATGTATGTAAATAGTATAGGAAGTTAATAGAAAATCACTGGAGCCGTTTTTGAGAAAATCGCGAAAAACTGGGGCAGAAAAACAAATTCATTATTACCGCTTAGATTTTGCCGAAAAACTTTCGATTCAGTTGCTGTGGCAGAGATTTAGACGGAATATAAATTTTAAACTTCCTGTACCTTTTTGGTTTTTAGGTATTTTGTTCACATACGCTACAACAGCGAAAATCTGGCGCGGTCGCAATACTTCCTCTTACCAAGATAAGAAAAAGTAAAACTTAATTATACAGCCTATTTTGTATATGAAGCATGCCTGCTTAAAATTATTGACCAGTCACGCACCACTGATTAGACATACACACACACACATACCCAGGAACAATGTCGGCAAGGGGTATCTGTTGCATGCAGTTACTTGGGGAGTAGCGACCCCACGGGTTACTACAGCTCAGTTCTCCATGCACTTTGTTAGAACAGTACACAATACATTTAAACCACATACACATTCACTTTACAGACAAGGACAAACACAGTATACAAACTAGGGTCTCCGGCCCTACTTAATTGGCGTAAGCCAAGGGAGAAGGAAAGGATTAGCTCAGTGGTAGCACGCTGGACTAGCAACGCAGAGATCTCGGATTCGAATCCAGGATGCTGCCCTTAGATTTTCTTTTCCTAGGAGCCTCTACAACTCACTGTTCGGTGATGAGCAGTGTTGTCAGCTGTAGCTAGAGAAATTGCTACGAGGCCAGCTGTGCATTAGAGAAGGCTCCGGAGGGCACAATGGATCATTCAGGTCGCACTGCAATAACCCCTAACAACGTACATCTACACAGAAACAAATTTTAAAAACTACTTTTTCGTGAATTTGCGATAATTAATTCAATTTCTAAAAATATTCTTCCTTTTTAAAAATACTTTCTCTTATTGCAAAAAAGGAAAAAGGAAAATTATTTTCCGTTAAATTGAATTTATTTGTTTCGAATAAATTTTGGTTTAGAATGGTTTAGTATTCTCTGGAACGTGTTAAGATTGGATAACAGTTGTTGTGTAGTATAGCTAAGAGACAAGTGTATTAACTCTGCCCGGGGACGCTTCCAAGCAAGCGGGAGCTACCAACGGGAGAGATGGATGACTGCGGTTAGTTGATCTACAACACTAGTGTAAGAGAATTACACCTACACCTTCCAGTTTCACCTAACCCCTACACAATCATCCTACCTGTAACTATTATTTAGAATAATTACTGTGTCTATCTGTGTGATTGCTACCATTGGTAACGCCTCCCTCCAACCACTTATTTATTCAATACACTTGTTAACATCAGCGATTTAAAAAAAACAAACCGCATATCTCACGGAAAAACCCCTATCTCTACATTTACTCATTTTTTCCCATTTTTACTTTCTTTTATTGCTATAAAAAGGTAGTATTGCAATCGGGTCAAATTGCAATTGTTTGCTTTTACAATGTGAAGCTTTTAGGCAGCCACTTCACATTGTAAAAGCAAATATAATCTTAATGTAAAAAAAATTTTGCCTTTAAATTAATAATTTTCAGCAACAGAAATTTGTTTAGAATTTATAATTATTTGTAAAAAATATATTTAAACTGAAATCCACCATTTTGGATAATTTATAAATTTTATATTCATTTTGTTATGAGAAATTAATTGTAAACTTTTGTATATATTCAGCAGTTACTTTTTTATATATTCCTTTGTACATACAGTGAAAGAGAATTTAGTTTATTATTTATATTTTTTTGCCAGAATTGTGGCTCTCTGTAATAGATGTACATATGTATAAAGAATATTATATTTTACTCCCATTATTATTATTGTTATTAGAAGCTAACTTTTTTTCTGTTTATTATTGCTTTTGTTTTATTGTGACTTTTCAAACTTATAAATAGAGAATATTTGTTTTATTACATTTAAATGTGTACAGTTTATATTTCATTTGTACAATTTGTGATGATATTCTGTTATAAGCTAAAGCTACTGAACTCATTGTAACAAGTTTTGTACCTAATACCATAATAAATAATAATAATAATAATTGCCTTTTAAAAATAAATCTGTGTTTTGTGTGTGTGAGTGTGTGTGTTTTTTAAGGTGAAGCAAACATATGATAAATTCGCATTATAATAGCAGCAATAAAAGAATGTAGTTCAAGTGTAAACAAATATATTTTTATATCACACCCCCCTGTCTACATTGTAAGAGGTAGTATTATATATCAATATAAACGTTTACTGAGTAAGAAAAAATAGTTTTAAGGGAAGGGATTAGCTAAGTGGTTAGCATATGTAATGTGATAACAAGAAGGAGTGATAACAAGAAGGAAAATATATAATTTTTAATTATAAAAATTATAACTAGTGGTGCCAGCCAGTCGCTATTATTCAGGTCAAGAGCCGCGGATAGTACACGGTCAAAGGGACCGTCAAGGACAGGAACGCCAAAGACACACTGCTTTCAAAAGGGTCATTATACGGTCAGTATACAGAAGCCGCCTGGCCAATATACAAGGTTCAACAAATCACTCAAAAGACCACCTGGCTATAGTCTTTTGATAACCGCCAATAAACAAACACTCAAAAGACCACCTGGCTACAGTCTTTTGATAACTACCATCACCTGTTGCCACACCTGTTCACCGACCTATTCAAGACCTAGGGTCAACACACGGCAAGAGATGTTTTAGTGTGACCCGTAATTACACACTTGTCAATGTGTGAGTGATGGCAATATAACGTCTCTCCACAAGAAGAGGGGAGGATTATTCTTCAGTATTTTATCAGCGTATCATCAAGATTCTACCAGTGACATAGTTCATACATCGGAGCGCGTCCCTATCTAAGTATTTAAACATATATTTATTTATCAATCATTATAGTTGTGCATTCTAGTTACCATTTAAATCATTTTAAATTAATTGTAGTTTATCTTTTCAAACGTTAAATTATTGTTAAAATATATATCTATTTTCATAAATTAGTAATTCATATTCCGAGTAACAACTCTCTAAAAATCTCTAATTCATCGCATCACAACACCTCTCCAAGACATCTGAACCCACTACAACTGGTGGCAGCGGTGGGATTCGAACAGGCGATTCCAGTAGTCTTCAAACAGCAAAAAATCGAGTAAGTCACACTTTAAAATTAATTGTTATTTTAGATTTTTTTTTGGTTTTCAACTATTTCATTTTTATCCTTTGTTTAATTGACTTGCCTTATTTCATTTTATAAGTATTTTTAATTTCATTTTTCCGTCGTTAATATTTTCATATATTCTCTCTATCAAAAATCAACGCAATTATTTATGAAAACTAGGGGGAATAAGAAAAGGGTTTCACAATCCGGTACTTTTTTTAACAAATCATCCAAAAATATGGCGACATACAATTTAAATGGGCAACAGATGTCCTTGGAAGAGGCAGTCCAACACTTATTGGCAGAAAAAGAAAGATCTGCACCCACTCCCCCAACCCAGGACAAACATTCTATCATAGCTAGTTTAAACCTTTTAAACCAAATCCCTTGTTTTGATGGGGAAAACAATACAAATATAGAATTGTTTTTGGAACAAGTGCAGCGTTGCGCCAGGCTATCAAAGTGGGACAACGAGACCACCCTGAAAATACTAGAATTTAAAATCACGAGGACCGCTCCGACGTTTTATAATACACAAAAATCTTTATTAACGCGAGAAGGAAAGGTAGCCCAACTATTCATCGCATCACAACACCTCTCCAAGACATCTGAACCCACTACACATACTGCACTCCCACGTGTGGAGGACCCGGGTTCGAGTCCAGCTGTGCTACCCTTAGATTTTTTCTTCCTAGGAGCCTCTACAGCTCACTGTCCGGTGATGGACAATGTTGTCTGTAACAAGAGAACACTGTCCGGAGGCCAGCAGTGCACTAAGAAGGCTCCGGGCGCCAATGATCATAGATGTTGACGCGCCTTAAATTAAAAAAAAAAAAATAGTTTATAGGAATTGATAGTTCGTGTTTGTATGTAATTAATTACAGTTTGTTTGTCTGTGGCATCACAACGCAAAAAACAAAAATTGCATAAAGTTTAAACTTTCCATTCGTTTAAGTACTCTGTCAACCGGCAGTACAACTTTACTACAAGGAGTTGTTAGCTTATTATGATATTCTAGATAACGACTCCAACGATTTCCTTTAAACTTATAATATCAATTAAACATATGGAGAACTACAACTTTTAATTATTTGTAATATTTTCCGGTAAAGTTAATATTTTAGAGGAAAATTCTGGGAAAAAATCTGAATGTTAGACTTTCCTCTAAATTGTCATTTCCTGGATGTATTGTTTTCGATCCTATCTGAGTTCTGAGTTGAAGAAAATTTTCTCTGACCCTGAGGTGGGAATTTTCTGGATTTTTTTTTCCTTCTGTTTTTTGTTTTTATTTACATAAAAAGACAACAACGGATTTTTTTAATAAAAGCATGATCTAAGTAATTTTGCACGGCCATTAGTGAGAGAGACGTCGCTGTGTTTTTCACGGAACTCTCTCAGGCATCTGGTTGGATCTCTTACTGGACATTGCGGTTTAAGGAGACATCTCTACATAATGGGGCTCATGCCGGATCCATTTTGTAGAATCTGTGAGACTGAGGATGAAACACCTATCTATCTTACGACTGATTGCCTGGGTTGTGAGGAAATTAGGTTCAGGACCTGTGGTAGGAATAGGATGTCTGTTGAAGAGCTTAGGCTATTTCCGCTTAAGGTTATTGTCCGATTTATTCGGACTGGGGCAAATCTTAGATGGATTAGATCCGGGTCTGGATATTTGTTCTAGACCCGGTTTGTTGTTTTTCTTGGGGTAGCAATATGGGCCCAGTGAGGCTTTGGATAGAGTAGGGTTTGGTCCCTTCCCACAGACAAATAATAATAATAATAAGTACTTTTGCACAGATCTAACAGATCTTTGAATGTGTGTTTTATAAAATTTATGAATTTCTTGTAACTTAAATTACATTCTGATAATGTGTTATAAAGAAATTTGGTGAGGATCAGTCAAGAAAGAAATATTCAATTATGCCAACATTTCGATAAGTGTTTTTTTTGTCTTTATCAATGTTTTATTATAAAGACTTTCGAAAATTTACAACATTTTTTACGTGACAGAAACATAAACAAAGAAAATTAAAAGTAACTAGTTGCTTGTGTTAAATCATCTACAGAAAAACCAAATGCTAAAAACATTTTTATTCACAAACACATATATATTAGTCTATTCGCTAAAAACAAACACTTTTTTCGTTCTCAGGGGACTTCTAAACATACATTTCCGGCGGAAACGGAAGTTCGAAAATTTGACAAAATCGCAATAATTCCTCTTACTAGGAAGTAAGTAAAAGTAATAAGTTATTATACTAAAGACTACTATAGTGTATTTTTAGGTTTTTTTTTTAATATTAATTTTTATTGCGATATATTTGAATTTGAGGCTTGTATTACGTCATATAAAAAAGATGACACAGATATGACAGGAAGAGAAAAGACTGTTTCAGCAATAATATTATATCAGAGAGGAGAGAATTTGCAAGGAAATGGGGTAGAGTGGTGTTGGTTGAAGAAAAAGAAGAAGAAAGAATTAAGATGTCTCAGTGTTTGAGGTTGTCACTTTACTCCTCTTCCCATTGTAAAGAAAGAGAAGGCCATAAAAGATACAGATGTCTCTGGGCTCAAATTACTGCCACACAATATCCATTCCAATGCCGGCAATCTCCCTCATACTAAAACCTCATACAACTCTTGGAACATCTTACTACCCCCGTCCAAAACAATCTCTCTTCTTCTTTGCATCTTATTCATAAATGATGTTCACTTGCCATGCTGTTGCCTTACTACACATTTTATGTTAAAAACCATTGTTCATATCTTGCCTACCATCTCTACAAACTAACATGAAAACAGAAAGTGCTTAGTCTACTCACATTTTTTTTTTTTTATACAACTTTAGAAAAAGTTCATTTATTTAGAAAGCTTTAGACATTTTTATAAATCTCTAAAATTCCACTCATTATCATTCTAATATAATTTATAACGTTTTAGATATATTATACATTATTTTCTTTTATTACTGGCAAGAAATGGACTGCGATCGTTTCGGAATTTACCTTTCACTGGAAATGCATGTGTTTTGAGCCATCCGAGTATGTGTATATATGTGAGCAACATAGCGCAAAACAAGCAAAAAATAGGAACTTCATACTTGACATACTGTTTGGATGCCACCATTTGTCGTCCCGCCAAATATGTATTGTGAAAGACAAATTTTTGAGTGAGGAACACAGCAGAAATAGAAAATCACAACAAATTATTCATTGAACGATTTAAATTTAATAATTAAGTGACAAACATATAGTTTCACTACAAAAAAAAAAAAAAAAAAAATCTGGTGTGAAACACTCACACAACTTTCTCTTACTCCAGTTCTCAAAATTGTAATTGACAAATTTTATTGTTAGTGTACCAAATTTAATGAAATTCGTCGAAAACTGCAAAAACTCACAGTAAAAGTCCACTTCCGGTTTACTAATTTTCTTAAAACTCGGAATTTTGGCCAACTATTTATTTCTAATTAATTTTGTTTGGATGGTAGAATTGTATAATAAAGTATGATGATAGCACTTTAGAGAAAAGCATAACCCCTCCCTTCCTCTAAAAGTGCCCTTAAATGAATTTTCCCAGAAAATGTTTTAGATAAAAGTTGTAGATCATTGCATGTGTAGTTTCTATGTGTAGTCTCAAGAAAATCGTCGGAGCCATTTTTGAGAAAATCGTGAAAAAGTGAAAGAAAAATCATTTAGTAAAGTGGTAAAGCAAACGCGGAATTTCAACAACACATTTAATTCTAATTAACATTATTTAGATGACAGAATTGTCTAATAAACTGAATTAGCACATTTGAGGAAAGTCTAACCGCAACCCTCCCCCAAAAGCGCCCTTAAAAGAATTTTCCCAGAGTAATGTTCTAAATAAATGTTGAAGATCTTTGTATGTGTAGTTGATATAATAAGTTTGAAGAAAATCGTTGGAGTCATTTTTGAGAAAATTGCAAGAAAGTAAAAAAATTATTTAGTAAAGCGGCTGAGGAATTTTGACACATAACTTACTGTCAGATCCCATGGTGATAACTAAACGAAATATCAAGTTTGAACTTGCTGCGATTCTTCGTTTTTGAGCTATGCTGTTCACATAGATACATACATACATACTCACATACATACCATATATACCATTATCTAAAAACCACTTTTTTGGACTCAGGGAGCCACAAAACTTATATTTCCGGTGAAAATTCGATACCGAAAATTTGACACGATTGCAATAGTTCCTCTTACTAGATGTAGACAATTGTAGGGACTGCATTGTGACCTGAAAGATCTATTGTGCTCCCCGGAGCCCTCTCCAATGCACAGCTGGCCTCCAAGCAGTGTTCTCTAACTACAGTCAACACTCCCATCACCGGACAGTGAGTTGTACAGGCTCCTAGGAAGAGAATATATAAGGGCAGCATGCTGGGTTCGAACCAGGGACCTCCGCGTAGCTAGTCCTGCGCGCTACCACTGAGCTAATCCCTTCCTTCTCCCTTGGCTTTCGCACATTAACTAGGGACGGAGACCCTGGTTTGTCTACTGTGTTTGTCCTTGTCTGTAAAGTGTAGAGTACTAATTTTCAGCTGTAGTAACCCGTGGGGTCGCTTCTCCCTAGGTAACTGCATGCAACAGATACCCCTTGCGGGCAACATTCCTCTTACTAGGAGTAGGAGAAAGTAATAAAATATAGCAGCAAAAATATTTAAATGTAAAACAAAATATATATCGTTATCGCATATGCATTTGTATTTATGTTAGTTTTTGTTATGTTATATTTATCACCTGTATTTTTTACAATATCAGCTAGTCAGGCATTATACTATTCAGAGGTGGGCAGTAGTTAACTACATAAGTAGGTGATATATTCTTAACTGACAAATACTAGTGAAGTAGCTGCAAGTAACAATTAAAATAACTAAAAATATATCTAAAGTTTAGGCATATTGTTAGTTATTGTAAATAAGTTTTAGTATTTATGTTTTACAACTATTGTAGTTTTAGTTACCATGTAAAATAAGTAGTAGGTGAAAAAAAAGTTAGAAAATAACAACTACTGATTGTAATTAATAATTTATTGTAACTAGTAGTTAATCAGTTTAGTAACATTAGTCAAAATGTTAACTATTAGTCAACTGGTAAGATTTTCCTTTTTATAATCGAGGTGAGAAAGAGAGAGAATGAATTTTAGGGAAATTAGCTAGAATATATGCTGAAGACTGTATAACGAAAGAAAATACACAAAGAACAAGGACTTTACAAGTATAATAGAAGTTAGATAGCGAGAGATATATATAAAGAGACAAACTGGCTGAGTGATGAGAAGGTTGTAAAAAATTGCTGACTGGTTGTAAACTCGTCGTAAACTGTTGTAAATACGGTTCTCTGGTAGGGCTAGCTTGGCTATATAGTTGTTGTGGTGGTGGTTGGTTCCGCAGAGCTGGAAAGCATCAGAAACATTTTTTGTGGTAGCCTACTTCATTTTGTGGTCATCGACCGGTTTCGGGCGTTCGCCCATCTTCAGGATGCGTTTTTCAGACAGTGTGACAACACAGACTTGCACAGAGCAAACTTAGTTTACACATTCTGTCGGCTATATATATTATAGAATTTCCCACCCTATTCTATCTTAAGTTGCGAATAGTCTAGCTGATTCTTCGTAATTCAGATCCCATTTCATTTTCAACGTAACGTAAAAAAATGTCAATATTTCAAATCCTCTACCCAAACAACTTAACTGGAGCTTAATATTTTTTGGTAAATAAATATACAAAAAAAAATCTGGTAGATTATATATTTTTAAGAAAATAAATATTGACGTTAATGTTCATTGATTTCCTCCATTCCCTCCCACACAATCCAAAGGTCAGATTTTTTATGCTTTCTGATGATGATTTTTTTTTGTTTGTTATTAGCACCGTCTAATTTGCATAATTAATAATATACATCTCAAAAATTATTAAACTTAAAAACTAATTTAATAATAATATTATTAAAGAATATTTTACTAAGAACAGTAGAACATATTTACGACAGAAAATTATCAGAATATTTTAGAAGGATTTTCATCTTAATGGAAAATAAACATAAATGAAATACTTAAACAGAAAATTCTTAAGTCGGCCGAAAGAAGATATTAAAACAAATATTATGATAATTGAATAATATAATATTCAATTAATTACAATAATTGAATACAAAATATTTGTGAAATATAACTTTAACGAAAATATTTAAAATACTGAAATATATGAAAAACATTGAAAATATTTTAAACATTGAAGTTTTCAATTTCCTATGAATCTTTAAATTACGATATTGAATTGTTCATAAGTTTTTTTTTTTCACTTTCTTTAATTGTTTTTTTGTCAACTTTAATCCGTAAATTTATTTGGCAGTATTTCTATAAATCTTTTGCCAATTTGTCTTCCTGACTAATTTTTCATTTACAGCGCAGCAGGCAGCATACAGCAAGTAATTCCATTACTTTAACCATGAGTGCCATAGCAAAGAAAATGGATTTATAAGGCTGAAACCCATAAAAACTGTGTGATAGGTAATCAATAATTAAAAATACTATTAGAGTTGAATGAAAAGAAAGTGGAAAAAGTCTGGTAACAAACATAATGGAATAACCATTGAATTATCAGACAAATTCTTTTCCAAGTTGGAATTCCAACTAAATGGAGGAAGCCCTTAATGTTCCCTAAAGACCATAAGTTTATAACACAGAATTTGATAAATTCATCTTAATAATGTAGTGTTTTTGAATGAGTGTGGTGAATATAATCGCTTCAACTGCTGAAGGAAAAATAATGGGTTGATGCAACAGAAACTGTGGTTTCTGCATTATTTAACTTTGCCCTTCGATATTGGAATGTATTCTTAAATAAATTTGATTGTATTATACGTATATCATTTTATGGCGCGTTTCTCACTTTATTATTTCTTTATTGTTTTCTAATTAATAGCTGCTCATTTTATACTTATTTTAGTATATGGAAATAGTAGACAAAAAATAAATTGAACCATTTGAGTTATTCGAGTTCAAGATTGTTCATAAAGCAGAGGAGACACTCACTGGTTCTCCAAAGCATCTGGGCCTACAATTGCTTACGAACGCACATTGCATAGTGATGCACATCGGTTCAAGAAGTTTTGCAAAGAAGGCGGAGAGTACTGAAGATGAGTGAAATCGGATATGAAGCATTAAGATTCGTGAGGATCCGAAGAACCATGGACCCGAATCATTAGTTACTCCCTACCAAGGCCAAACTAGGGAGGGAGAATTCCATATAAATACAGGTGAGTTAGCCCTAGAGAAGAACAGTTTTAGAACAGTCATCGACACCAATCAGCCAACATCATTCTACTATCTATTCTCAGTCAGTCTGTCTCTCTCTTAACCATTCTCTCGCCATATTCATAACATCTTACAACCCGTGCCAAGTCCTTGTAGTTTGTGTTTCTATGAATTCTCCTAAATTATCTCTCTAATTCTCTCCCTCTCACATCTAATATAATGAAGAATGGATTTGGCTGATTCATCGAAGCTGACACTTCCTCTAACAACTAAACGAAAAGTTGCCAAAAATTCAGCGTCGACTATTCTATGATCGCTTGGCGTATAAATCAAATTGGAAAGAAGCTGGATGCTATGAGGTGACCGTAAGTAAAAAAAAATTATCGTTTCCACGTGACTTTTTTTCCCTATTCTACAAAATACCAACGAATCTTCTCTATCGGACAATATGCAACAAAAAATAGATTTTATACGACAACTAGCAATTCCCAAGTATATCAAGCGAGTCGGAGCTACAAAGCACTTCCCAAAGTCAAACTTCCACAACAAAAAAACGTCATGGTAACGGTTTGATGGTGTGCTGCGTCTAATCCACTATAACTTTCTAAATACCGGCGAAACCATTACATCTGAGAAGTATGCTCAGAAAACCGATAAGATCCACAAAAAACTGCAACGCCTGTAGCCGGAATTGCTCCTTCAGGATCCCAATCTTTTCTGCGATAAGAGCCAACAGTCCCGCGCGTTCAAGCGCCCATCATTAATAACAGTTCTCTACTTCAGTAAATACAATTATAAAATTGCCAATATTTTTCTTTAAACTTGCACATTTGTACTCATTCACCCAATCTTAAGAGTGCGGCACTGTTGAAAAGCATGGATGACATGAGTCCAGAAGAGAGCGCCAATAACATTGAACAAAACCAAATAACATTTGATTTCTGAAAACTATTCTGTAAAATCGTCCTCATGCATTGGTCTAGCGCGCTCGCCTTTGATCCGAGAATTTAGGGTTCGATTCCCTTGAGGACAAAGTAGGTGCTGACCCAGCATTGTGAGAAAAAGTGGACAGGTACAGTTAGTAGCACCCTAGGTAGCAAAGGAAGGAACTAAATGGCGAGGGAACTGCGGCGTGCTTACCACGAGCCTGCAATACAAACGCCGTCGGGCAAGCCTTGGTCCTTCATGGGCTATTGCGCAGAGGTTTATTTATTAAATTTATTTATTCCGGTCAGCAGATTTGCTTCAAATTTGGAATCCTAGCAATGTTTTTAATTTTGTTTACAATGCAGATGATTAAAGGTACTGAAGCATTTTATTACACTTTAGTTTAATACTTTACTTTAGTGCTTTAGTATTTTAAAGAAAGGCACATCGCTGTTGCTAACCCAGAACTTCACCTAAAAAATGCTTCAAATAATCAGTTTTCCTGGACAAATGTATCGAATAAAAATAACAGGTATTAATGGCAGGCTAAGACTGTTTTTTTTTAATATAATTAGAAGAGCTGAAACTCAAGTTCGAATAAGAACACAATACCTCCAGCTTTCTTACAGCAAATAAACGAAAGTAAAAATGTTAAAGTGAAATGAAAGATTGTATGATCAAGTGCTATTTGCTGAGTATCTGTTTAGAGCCTAATTTGCTGTACAAACTTGAAAGATGGAAGTAAGGGAATGTTGTGGCTGTTGTTGGACGCCAGCTAGAAGTTAGAGTTAATAAACAGCTGACATTGAGAACAAGGTTGGTACGGACCCCTACTCCACTTCACCACCTATAATCTTTACCGTGTGGCTCTCATACCACTCTTCACATCGAGCTGCTCCACACAAAACCTCTAGGTGGTACACACGTCAACAACAAGGAACAAATTAAATTCCTTGAGTTGTATACCCACTGTTATATCCTGGCTTCCCCCCCCCACCATAAACACCACCTTACTGAAGTGTCCACTTTGTGCAATGTTTACTCCTTTCTTAGAAAAATAAAGGTAAAAAAAATAAAAAATCTGGTATGCGACGCTGACATCACTTTTGTTACTGCATTTCGTAGCTTCCAATTGTCATTTTTTTTATTTTTTAAGGTAGACATTTTTATGAAAAAATGTAATTGTCCATAATTTAAGAAAACTGATGGACAATTACAAAATGGTTTTACCGAATAGCCTGTATGGTCTAATCTTGTCTAATGATTTTAGCGAACAGTCTTTGTGTCCAATCTAGATATAATTTTGTGAACAAAATATCGCAAAAAATGAATCCATGATCACATTTCTCGTTGAAAACACATCGTCAGCACGTCCAAATTTTTGAATAATTTTTTCTTTTTCTTCCGTTTTTCTCAATTTTCTCGAAAACGGATTTAACGATTTTCTTCAAACATCGTAACTATCTATTTTCACTTCAGTGCGTATAATAAATCAAGTTGATTATAAGCTTGGCAGAATTTCCAAATTTGAAGAGACTTGGTTAATCGGAAGCTCGGACTTTATAGAATTGGTTTTTAAATTTTTCTTGAAAACGGCCACAAAGACGATTTTCTTAAAAATTAAAATATTAACTAAGTTAAAAAAGCCCCCCCCCTCCAAATCACACATACCAAATTTCTACACTTGTAAATTTTTCCCTTCTCTGTTTTCTTTGCAAGCATACCTTACTCCATAACCAAACAATAACCTCCTCCAATATTTATCTCTCCATTCGTCCTTGATAGGTACAGGTATCTATCTATCTTTTTAATATTGTTTAATCATGATATGTTGTAATGTTTACCGTACAATTTACTGTATTTCCGTATTTTTTGTTTTGCAGTTCCTGAGAAAGGACACCAAAGGTGACGAAACGTCTAAACTTTTTTTAAAATAAAAAGTTTCTTGTTTGGCCCCAGCGAACTAATTTTTTGCTTGTTTAAAATACTAACTGCACAGTTTATAAACCTATCGATTTTTATTCCAGGTCGGTTGTAGGAGAAAATATTTATTAATACGCCCAGGCTTACTACAAAACTATTTCAACAAGGTCGAACGGATGCGTCTGTAGAGGCCTCCTCCAGGGGGGCACTGTAAACTTAACAATGGATAACCTGTGCAGGTTTTTGTAAGCATTATATGAAAATAGCATTGCATGTATTGTGTCAGTGTGAGGGACTTGTCTGGTTGGGATTTTTCTTCTTTGGGTGAGAAGAAACTGGTGCCTTCAAGCTTCACCCAGGAATCTATTTTCAGGACTATCTTTTAGAAATGCCTTATGCACTCCTAAGTCAAATTAAACAGACAAGACCGGTAAGGATACTCTAATTTGTGGGTGTCACAATAGACCCAATAGTGATGGCATATGATTAATAGCCACCCCCCAAAGAATCTATCTGCCACTTTCATTTAAGTTTCGGATAGTTTTGGTGAAGAGGTGATACTATCATGGAGCAGAATTTAATCAGGAATGAAAAACTTGCTCTATTTTTTCATAGTCTTCAAAAAATCTAATTTTAATAACAATATTATTCGGACAGACGGCTCACAGCTAGACCACCCACCTAATTTCCTTACATTAGAGTATATATTCATCAGGAGTAGAAAATATTAAAAACCAACTAAGTATTTAGTAACAATTCAATTTTTGAAGAAAATTAATCATATTCAAGAAATACAATGTGTATATATAACCAGATATAGTTTATTTGTTTTTTAAATAGATCGCGTTACATTTAAATATAGTTTAATGCAAATTATTTGCATATTATATTATCGTTATCTTAAAACGAATTTCCTACTGAATAAATTATTTATGTATTTTGCATAAAAAGTGTTTAAATATAATATAATTTACACAGTCTATTACAGTTGAATTATGTAGTTTTTTTTTTTTTTGGTTTTTAAGTAAATAGTAATTATAGTAATAATTATAGGGAGGCAATAACGGGAGAATAATGATCTTCTTCTAAAGCAGTAGAAACTTTTGCTTCAAATGATTTAATTCATAAATTTTGTTTGAAGATTCAATATTACATAGAGAAATGTTTCAAATAAAAGTTGTAGCTCTTTGTATGCGTACTTGATATGTCATGTTTCAAGACGTCGGAACCATTTTTGAGAAAATCACAAAAAAAAAAAAAAAAAAAAACTAGTAAAGTGGTATTTCCGGTTGAGGAATTTTGACACATTACTTACTGTCGGTTTCCATGATGATACCTAAACGGAATATCAATTTTGAACTTTCTACGATTTTCCGTTTTTGAGCTATGCTGTTTAAATACATACACATATACATAACACACACACACACCATATTGACTCAGAGAACCTGGAAAACGAATATTTCTGGTAAAAACACGATAACGAAAATTTATCACGATTACAATACTTCCTCTTAATAGGAGTAAGTGGAAGTAAAAAGTTATAATTTCTATAAATGAAGACCACTGAATAAACAGTTTAAATCCAGCAATCAAATAACTGAATGCAATTTTCATTTTCAAGTCATTCAGTCTTAGAGAAAAAAAATGCTTTTTAATATTCAATTTTCACATATATATTTCTAAAAAATCATTACTAATAAATAGTATGTATTTCTTCAGCCTTTTGCAATTGAAATTCACCTTAGAGATGACAACACACATTGAAAAAATATAATAATTTTTTTTTTTTAAGGCGCCTCAACATCTGTGGTCATTTGCGCCCGGAGCCTTCTCAGTGCACCGCCGGCCTCCGGACAGTGTTCTCCCGTTACAGACAGCACTGTCCATCACCGGATAGTGAGCTGTAGAGGCTCCTAGTAAGAAAAAAAATCTAAGGGTAGCACAGCTTGACTCGAACCCGTGATCTCCGCGTTGCTAGGCCAGCGCGCTACCACTGAGCTAATCCCTCCCCTTAATTTTATTTAGTTGACTTCTTTTAGATCTTTGATTCAAACAAATAAGTGGACAGTTTTTTTTTTTACTAAGATTTTCTAGTAGTTATTGTACATTTATTTCCCCCAAGGCTTGGTCTATTTTCAAAGGAGTTCTTAACAGTCAAAATAATTGTAACTATTACTTGCTCTTATTTTTAAATATAATGATGTTACTAGGCTAGTATTTTACTTACGTTTTTAAGTCCTAACCAACATTTCACAATCTTTGTAAATATAAAATTAACTATTATTGGGCAATAAGGTATTTATACTAATCAGAGTAGGGAAGTAGTTAAGTACAGTAATCTATTTACACACAATGTTTTGGTCCAATTATATTATGTACATATCGTTTGGTCGCCTAGCGAATGGTTGTTAGTATGTCTTGCTAACCTACCTGAATAACTAAGTAGGAATAAAATTATAATAATAAAAATAATAATAATAATAATAATAATAATAATAATAATAATAATAGTGTTACTTCACGCTATGTTAAATTTGATTAAAAAAAAAAGAACGTTGAATTACATTAAAATATATACAATACATTTAAAAACTGATAATTGCTTTCCTAGACATTTCTGGAATTATTTATTATATTTTATAGCAATAAAACATATATTTATATTTATAGTATACTATTTAATAATTTAAACACTTAATAATGGAAGGCTAATGGAATTGAGGGATTTATAATAAATATGATTTTATGATCAGCTTATCTCAATTATGGACACATGTTGGATATAACTTTTAATGCAATATAATGTGAACTTAATGGAACTGGTCCACATTATATGCGTATGGCTTAGCATGGAGTTTATATTTATTCCTTTATCATCAATTATTCAATAAAACGTACGTTTATATAATATTTTCTATAATACAATTTTAACAAAGTCTGTTTATGAAACTCGACCCACTAATGGATCTTTATCATCCCTTTTATCCAGGACCAGTAGCTTTTGTGATCGAATATTGAATTTTCCAAGTACTGACTTGTTTTTTTCTTTATAAAAAGGATACTTTATAATAGTGTTTACAAAAGAATAAATTTCTTAAAGTGATTGTATATAACAAAGAACAACTTGTTGACTGTGTGCAGATCTAAGATTCAGAGAATATAATACATCTAATGATCTTGATTGTTTCTTCTACTTTTATTTAAGAATACTTAAAATAAGAATTTAATAAAATATTTAAAAAATACATAATGATTTAATTTAGTTAATAAACAATCAATTAATTATTAAATTCTATCAATATAATAACTGCATTAAAAAAAATGGCAACAACTTTACGTAATTAACAAATGTTTTTTAAAACACAGTAATTAATCTTCTTCCTATAAGAGGCAAAATACTTGAAAAGTTAATATTAAAAAGATTATATCCTATTCTTCAATCCTATCATATCATTCCAGATCATCAATTCGGATTTATAGCTTCACACTCTACTATTCAGTAGTACCAACGTATTAGACGTTCACCTCATCCTTCCTTGAGCAGAAACACTATTGCACGGTGTCTTCTTGGACGTTGCGCAAGCATTTGATCGGGTCTGGCATCCAGGTATAATGTGGAAACTGAGAGGAATCCTACCACAAGCGTATTACCTAATAGTGAAATCCTATCTGAATGACCGCTACTTCAGGGTCCTATTCCAATTTCCATTCTATATCTGCTGGTGTTCTCCAAGGAAGTATAATCGAACTCGTTCTTTACTCCATTAATACAGCTGATAGCCCT